>JAHDVE020008035.1:0-20371 GCA_022606495.2 Halesus radiatus | reverse complement strand
CCACATAGCAGTGCATTGTCCCATTTCCATTCCCACTCCCCCTCCCCCCTGCACCCTCCCATCGCCCCCCCCCCTAACCCCCTCCTCCCTCCTCCCTCCCCCTCCCCCTCCCCCCTTCCCGCTCCGAATATTGGGAAAAATATTTATTTTCACCCACGTCCCCACCCCCTCTTCCTCCCCCCTCCCACTCTTCATCCCCCTCCCCCCTTCCCCCTTCCCCTCCACCTTCCCCTCCCCCTCCCCCAGCCCCTTCCACTCCTCTCCAATCCCCACTCCCACTCCCCTCCCCCTCCCACCCTCCCTCGCTGGCGATCAGACCGATCCGCGGCTAACTTCAGTTGTCTGAATTTTTCAATACGATTTTGTGGGACATTGAAATTTGATCGATTCTGACCCTTATTTACTTTGAATTTCTATATCCGGAAGGTCGATTTTGGCTTGGCTGCCAAATCCACGCTCCCTTTCGAGCAATCTTAGACCTTCCGGTCGGTCGAATTGAGGGGTCGCCGAGGTCGATTTTTCTGCGCACACCCCGGTCTGAAAAAATTCGCTTTAGAACAATACTATATATACTAGGTTTTGCCTATTGCAGTGCTGCAATTGGTCGCGAGTATTGGTATGTGTTTAAAAAGGATGATGCAAGGAGAGTGAGGTCGAAATACTCTCAAACGAACATTACTGAATTTCAAACGAATATATTGACCTCCCTTTAACCCTCCTCCCCTGCCCACCCTCCTTGCATTCCCTTCCCCTCCCTCTCCCTCCCCCTTCCCGCTCCAAATACCCCTCCCACTCCTTGCCTATTGCAGTGCTACAATCGGTCGTGAGTAGTTAATATGTGTATGTGTGTTTAAACGTGGATGAAGCAAGGAGTGTGAGTGTCGGAAATAATTTTTAAAACGAATATTTTGAAAATATTTATACTCACCCTCCTCCCCCCGTCCCTCGCTGGCGATCGGACCGATCCGCGGCTAACTTCAGTTGTCTGAATTTTTCCATACGATTTTGAGCGACATTGAAATTTGACCGATTCTGACCCTTATTTACTTTGAATTTCTATATCCGGAAGGTCGATTTTGGCTTGGCTGCCAAATCCACGCTCCCTTTCGAGCAATCTTAGACCTTCCGGTCGGTCGAATCGACTGGGCGCCGAGGTCGATTTTTCTCCGCACCCCCCGGTCTGAAAAAATTCGCTTTAGAACAATACTATATATATGTTAGCCTAAAAGCCTTGGTGTTTTAAAAAAATATTATATGTATGATTAACATAAGTGTTTTTTTCTTAAGTTGGCAATAAGAGGCATCAATAACATCCTCTGTCTCGTGATGCACGACCGCGAACGCGAGAGCAGCACCGTCAACATAACCAACCAGCACTTCCTCAAGCTGATCGCAACCCACAAGGCGAAGACGACCCAAGAAACTCCGGCCGAATGCGATCCGTTTGGCAAAAAGCTCCGACACAAGGGGCACACTGGGATGTTGGAACACCTAGAGAGTGCCAAGAGGGATGACGACTGGTATAAGGCGGCCGCTGATAGGCTGCTCATCCTCATCAGGAGTCTGAAGCCTCTGCAGAACCATGACCATGAAAAGGTCCGATTGGAGTTGACGTTTTTGTGTTGGAATATTATATCCTGCTGTATTATGTGAGTTAATTTAATATTTCTGAATCCATTACTCGCCATTTTCTTTAGCCAACCACAATTGTCATCTTCATACAAAGAAATTTGAACAGTTTTTCTTGATAAAATCGTTCTGTTCAAGTGTTTTTAAGATTACTGTACCCACTAGAGGAGGGTAAAATAATGTGAAATAGTTTTTTCATAACCATTTAAGTTCGGAAACGGTTGCAACAGTTTTGCAGATTTTTGGGTAACTGTTTTAAAAATCGTGTAACTGTGCCAGCAACACACCTGCACGAAATGATACCAATGGAGCATAATTCTTTGAGCATTCCCTGCGAAACCTTTCAAACAGCTTCCTTCAACACTAAACTGACTAAACTGCTATTCCTGTCGTAAACCGTTGCAAAGAAACGCTTTCCGCGCGACGCTTTCGCCCAAAAGTCCGCTGTAACAAAACTTCGACTGCAACGCTGTACGCTATCCGCCATAACCAGTTTGCGATGCAACAGTTCCGCTTGAAACGTAACACTTCCACGCAAATCATTTCTCCCGAAACTCGGAATATTCATTATGATGCACGACACTCTTTAAAAATAACAAATGAAAAATTTTAATTCTTTAGAGCATAGGAGTGTCATCGGAACCCTCTCGATTATCTGTCATTTTCTTTGCTTCTAATCTAAATCTACATTTAAAGATCTAGGTGTTTATTAAGACAGCAAATTGATATTTGATAAGCACATCGAACAAATTATATCAAAATCCTACAAGATGCCAGGTTTCCTCCGAAGAATAAGTAAAGTTTTCAAAAGTGCTAAGACTCTAGAAATGTTGTTTTGTTCATTTGTCAAAAGTCCACTGGAGTATGCTTCCACAATATGGAACAATCCTCAACCGTATAATCAAGGTATATGTGGCTTTATATAGTAGAAAGTATACAGAATAAATTTTTTAAAAGTTTACGCCATAAATACGACAAAACAAATAACATTTTAACTTTACAAAAAATACGTACTTTATCTGATCTATTGTTTTTACATAACTTGCTAAATAATAAAATAGATAGTCCCAAATTGCCATCCCTCACTGGTTTGAATGTTCCAACGAGGCGTACCAGGCACACTACGCTTCTTCATGTAAAAGCCAACAACACTAATGCAGCAAAGAACTCACCAATTATTCATGCGATCGCAACATATACCCACTACCAAAAATTACTACACTTCTGTTGTGTTACTAATATACAAAACAATTTTTTTATTGTTTTTAGAGTGATATTATTAATTTAAAGATACTCATTTTTTCATAAAACTTTTTTTTTTATTATTTAAACACCCAGAGGGCTTTTACATACAAATACATAATTTTTAAATCACATAAAATAAAAAATAGAAAACATTCATAGTCAATTACAATTCATGAGCGTATAATTCCCGATTTCGTTATTTCTCTACACTTCTCCACATCATCTCTCCACACACTTTCTTTCTTTTTATATATAATAATAGAATTTATAACTTTAATATAGACACACCTAATAGGTAATTTAACAAACTATGTAAATTTTTTATACCTGCTATGTACATATATCATTTGTAAATATGGCTAAGTTATACTTTTGTTAAATGTTTTCTCTTATAGAAATATGCAACCTTCCCTGAGGGACATTCTGGAAATACTTGTAGCAATGTCAGAAAATGACATGGAGGAAGTTAGGATATCCAGCGACAAGGCCTTAGAGGAGTACAGCAAGAAGATCAAAAACGGAAAACTTCTGCTCAGCCATTTGGAAGAGAACTTTTACAATGACCTCTCCAAACTGCCGAGATGTCTCAACGCTTTGGGTACGTCACCTTATAATATCTCTGATATTATTACACATCACAATGTTTTTATTTCTCAATGCCCATGCTTAACAGAAAACTGTGGTGGGACTCTTAATTCAAGCCTTAACCTTACCTCTCAAGTTTTTACCTACCTAACCTAACCTTTCACCTTTTCCCGAATGAGGTATAATCCCCTACATTCATTCTAGTTCCATAATTAACATCAACTCTGCTACGTAATAAACCTCACCCTCGCTGCACATGCGTGCGATAATTTTCATAGAAAATGTATAAATATCACAAAAGTGTTGCATACAACCGTTATCCTATAAATATCAGTGTATTACACTGTTAACAAGTCCTGACAGCTTGCGATAACTTTCTCACTGTTGGGTGTTTAACACACGAGGCCTCCACTACTTACTTCACTCATATATATTCATCTTCTCATATAGGCGTACCTCTGATAGATAAAAGAAAGAAGGCTTACAACAAAGCTCTCAACAACAGAACCATACATAATCATTTATTATTCCGACTCTTGACCAGACCCGACTCAGTTCCTTCCACTGGATCGTGACATATTTTTATTAATTAATTTAATTGTTGTTGTTTTTAGAAACTCAAGAACACATCGCCGGATTGAATTTGCTAAAGGGCTATGTACGGCTTCTGACGTCGCCAAAGTACAAACCACAAAAACTGACTGAAATTTTAAGCAGCTCCTTTATCCTGAACCGACTTGTGTTTGTTCTAATTGAGGTCTTCAAAATGGAATGCAGTGGAATCAAAATTTTGGAGGACTTCTCTGTTAGAGGTATAAAAATGTTTTATGTGATAATGCAATGAATCCCAACTTTCCGGTGCCATTGGAACTATGGCATGGTCAAATTGGGCAATGCTGTGAGACTGATGGAAGGGAAGAGAACGTTACCAATGATACTAAACGTAGTTACACCCATTTCTACCAACATTTCATTTCTTACTGTCTCACACTTAACTAGGGTGATATTTATTTATTTTTATATTGTCCAATTACACAAAATACACAACACGGAAAACAAGAGCTACAGAAAAATAACTGCACATACATAATGCATGAATGAAGCAATGATAAAAACATACATTTGAGAGTCAAAGCCTGAACAAGATTTTGGTAGAGTCCATGATTTTAGACATTCTAAATTACATTCTTCTAAGTTTATATTTGAGTATCTTCAACTCTGTAATATGGTGCAATTATACTACAAATATGTAATTAAATTTATGTAAATTCTATACATTCGTGTATGCAGTGGCGGTTCGTGACTTTTGAGTGAGCTAGAGTCCTAAGATTGAAAAATACGATTTTATTGATGTTGTTTTAGCTGAAAAGGATTTTTTTTTTTTTTTAAATTTCAATTTTTGTATGAAGATTTTTGAGTTAGGTGGGGCACTGCCATACAAAAAATTGATATTTTGAAAAAAATAAAATTCGTTTTCAGCTAAAACAACATCAATAAAATCGTATTTTTCAATCATAGCACTCTAGCTCACTCAAAAATCACGAACCGCCACTGCATGTATGTATTGTTTCATAGTGTGTTCACACAAACAAAGTATTCAATTCCACAAGTCTAAACTTAAACTTTAACCATCTTTTTGAACGAGCAGTGTTCGTGGGCGGGCGCATGTTCAACTTGTTTTCGTTACATAAGACAAACAAACGAACTGAGCTCGCCAATTGCCACTTGACGCTCGTTGAGGTTTACGCAAATCGTTTCTTCTGTTTTAACTTATCATAGTTAGATTTATTTTATTATTTTTTTTATTGTTTTTTTTTTTTTTATTGTAATAATTAGACTTGTTTTTTTATATTAGGTTAAGTTTTTTCACATTTTTTTATTGCTTTTGTGTTTTTGAACTGGACAACTTTTAAATTATGTAAACTCTTTAAATAAAAAATAAAATAACCTGATGTTTTTAGTTCTGAAAAAAACCCGAGCATGAAGCCGTTAATGTGCGCAGTTTACACCCGCGCCGTGCAAGCGGGTTCCCTACAGGGCGTTGGACCATCAAATTATATGAAACACATGTATTTTTTTTTTTTTACTCCGTAGGGGGTTTTAACCCACAACCTCTGTGCTTAGAGCCGACACCACTCTACTGCGGGAATTGTATTCATAGGAAATGCCATCAATATCAGTTCTCTAATTTGTCTCTATCTCTTATCACTTCAATCGATATCAAACGGAAACTACTAATCCTTCAAATAAATAATCTTATCCCGAAGCGGCATGCCTATTGAACCAATTATTAATTATGTATTGTCAAAAAAATTATTATGTGTATGTATGTTTTTTTTTTTAGTTTTTCATTTCTATCTTGGTTTTTAGATATTGAATTTGAAATGATGCAGTTCTGCCCGTGGAAGGTTTTCACGAACTTGCAAAATGAAACTTGCGTTAAGATTGCTTTGGAGATCTGCCGAATACTCGGAGCTTCAGAAGCTGTGGAAATGATAGCTGATAATCTATTTGAACAACTGAGAGAATCAGAATACAAAAAGGAAATTATTATCCTTCTGAACGAACTCCTTTCAAGTAAGCCTTTCATAAAATCTCAATATATAGTGAACCCCTGATATAAAGTTCCTTCATAAGAAGTTTTCACCCTTAAGAAGTTTTATTTATTTAATCCCTAGAAAATTGATGTTAAAGCCTAATTTAACCCACATTTTCCCACACAAGATAATTACACTATAATTGAAAATATTAACACAAGATTTGTGTTGAGATGCCAATTAAGCTTCTTTTGATATAAAATGCTTTGAATTATCTCTAATACATAAAACGTTGCTCAACCAATTTCAAAGCATTTTTATTTTTTTTTACAATAATGCCATACAGGAGGCCCCGCGGGCAATAATTTCCCTCAAGGCCTATGTCATCTTTGGGGATGCTGTGTGGAGGGTCTTTTAGAGGATAGGAAGGATTGAACTCGGGTATTGAAGAAACCCATGTTGTAGGAGGGAAGAAACACCGAGGCCCGCAGATCATTCCACAGCCGAACTTTCGAACACAAGAACGAGTCATAGAAGCGACCCATTCTCGTGTGACAAATGTCAACCATGTGCGAAGGTTGAGCGCCGTTTCGCGTGTTTCCCGACTGTACCGATGCCGAAGGGATCAATTACGCTAGTTCCTCAAAGCATCTTCTATTAAAATACTAGTAGAATAAAGACAGTATTCCCACCTGACATCTGTGCTCAAAAGATTCCAATCCGTTTAAGATTTAAAAAAATTTACTCCTTTAAAATTGTCTCAGTGTCAGATACACGTACCCAACTATCTATGGTTAGTTATTTGGGACCACTATTTTAAGGTTATCTTTTTATCCAAGCAATGAATCAATCTAATTTTTCGTAGGTCCTGTTGAAAAAAAGGATTTGAAAGAACACCTCGTCGAAAGTCTGATCAACACCTACATTGACATTGAAATCTGGTACCTGCCCATAGTGGTGTGCCGCAAAGAGAAACCTCCCAGCAAGCACGAGACCCTGGACGTGACAGTCTACAACCCTCGCAAATGGATCAAGGAACGGACCTTCGACCTGTACGAAGGTGCCACGGAAACTAGATACACTGACTTGAGTTACAGACCCGACTGTTTCGACATCCATGATGAAGCTGAGGAGTTCATGGCAGAAACCTGCAAGACTATAGCTGAAGCACAGGACAATGTGATCAAGATCTGCCTGATGACGGAAGGCATCGGGAAGATGGCTCTGTTTTTGGGAGTCGAGTTTGATAGGTTTTTGTTAAAGACTCTTTATCTTGTTTTGGAAAGAGCAGGTGAGTTTTAATACTTAGATAGAAATTAAACATGTTATTTGGAAATTTTTGTGAAGCAGTGAGAACTTTTATTCTGGGCGCAGAGTAACAGTAAAGGGCAAATTAAAGAAGTTTTAAATTCTGTACAGATTTTCTTACCTCTGGAACAAAAACATATGATTTTTTGCATCCAGTGGTGTACCGCAAGGTTCCTAGATAGAACCTGTCTTATTTATAATTTTTTTTTTAAATAACATATTGAAGCTTATAAACCTCATTGTAATATATTTTTAATCATTGAAGATAATATTAACAATTCCCAAATCGAAACACGAAACCGAAAAGACACAAAACAAAAAGATAATGGTAGCAGCGTAAAGAGTGGCCAAAGATTTTAAGAACATTAACACATTAAAACTTGTATACACATCACTAGTGAAGAGCCAGATTGAATACAACTCGACTGTATGGTCTCCACACTGCAACGCACATTCTCATACAATAAAAAGAGTTCAAAACAAATTCCTAAGATTTATAAATTATAAACTAAATATACCGAGAGAACAATTAAACTACACCTATCTGTTACGATTAATGAACTTATGAAATGTGAGTGATAGAAGAATTATTTTCGGTCTAGTATTTTTTTAAATTTAAATTCTTACATAATAAATTTGACAGCCCTGATTTAATTCAGCTAGTAAACATTCTTGTACTGGCCATAAACACAAAATTATCATTTTCTGCTCTGATACTCACTGTGGATGTTCTTCTGTAAATTTATTATTTATTATGAAATATTAAGCATATATCTCTACCTATTTTAATGATATATTTAGTAATTAATTATATTTATGGTATATAGAAATATCATAAACTATTTACATAATTTGAAATATTATTAACTTTATTTTATTTTAATATAATTTATTCTTTCATCCATCCTAATTTCTATATACCTTCAATAGATGCTTGCTTTGTTATTTACAGATATTCTTGAAATTTATCTATATATTATACGCGCTCATAAGGACTCTTTATTGCTTACATATTTTTCACATTATAGTCAATGTCTTATACTTTATGTTATACTATGTAAAAGGCGAAAGGCATTAATGATTCAAAAATAAAATTTAAAAAAGTACTCTCAGTTAGGTGAGAGACCACCATTTAGAATCGAAAAATTTATATCCAAGTTCTGTTATTATTACACTATTGGCCAGTTGTTTCACAGTGCTTGAATAAAACAGACCTTGAATATTAAATTCTGATGAATCCTTCAGATTCTATTAAACAGCCCTTAGAAATTTCCCTGAATTATTTTGATTCATAGTTGTAAATATACATATGTACTTTGTTTTTATATTTAAAGTCATGTGTTTTTCTTACAGGAAGCAGTAATGAAATGATCCATTTAGCCGGAATGAAGGCGCTCTCGGATATAACCAAGGCTTGCAAGATGAAAGATGTCACTGGATTAATTAAGCAAAATGCAGATTATTTCACTCATCACGTTAATTTAAAATTACGAAGGGTAACTTACATCTTCTTATTTGGGAATTTTATCCAAAGAGTACCAGGATAGAGAGGGAATTGTTTGATAATTTATAATAACGCCATTTCATTCAGAGTTCCGTGTTTTATTTTAATTAATTTTGGATATTAGAAGTGGTATTATTCATAAAAATTCGATTTTAACAAACAAAATCCAGCACAAAAATTTGGTTACAAAAAGAAAGATGGGAAAAGAGGAATTGCTCGCCTGTTATTTCCTATGAGGTTAGATTTTGTTTAATGTTCTTTTTAAGTGTTATGAACACATTCAAATCTGCACCTGAAAGGCCAATGGTCCATTTCATTTTACTAATGTACATTTTACCTTTTTACAAGAGGAACAAAACAGTTTTAAAAATTAGTTTACCTCTAATTGAATTGACATTGGATTCATTTTTACAACGTGATTTCCATGACCAAGCTGCTTAGGGAAGAGTGCTGTTTACCTCTATACTCGTATGTATAATGAAATTCCAAACAAAATGGCTTATTTAACTTATTTTCTGTATTTTTGGACGGCCCATTGACCTTTGGGGTACAGAAATAATTATCTAATCGCACATTATAGATCATAGGTTCCCAAATTTTTTTTCCTGTGGATCCTTTTGCCTGTCTGTTCAAAACTTCGGTACAATACTGAACAAGTGGTATTTATTGTATGTATGGTATTTTTATTTTTCACAGATATCTGAAAATATCGGTGTTTTGGATGTGTTGCTGGTGGTAATGCGTTACAGTGAAACTGCAGTACTGCCCTGTCTCTATGAAATTGTTGATAATGTAAGTTACTCTTCTTTTTATGTTGTTTTATGACTTTATCCTAGGTATTGAAAAACTTTTATTCAATTTAAATTAAATCTCCAAATGATAAGGTCCGTAATACCAATCTAATTTTAAAATAAATCTTCTAAAGTTTTGTAGTAAAGATGAACACTGCAATACACCGAAAGATACGGGAAACTTTAGCGTTGGATTAGGCCAAATATAACTTGAATAATTAAATCAGCCTACCTTGTGAGAGTACCCAGTCTTATCTTCTTGTATAATTCAGTGTTTCACTTAAAATGACAAATAATACAATAGGTTTATAGTTATTTTGTGATGTCATTCATTATTAATGAATTAATTAGAATTACTTTGTTTTACATTTTGTATACTGTGTATCTTGATGAGGAAAGCTTCACTTTCGAAACATGTTGATATTTATATATTAAAAACAGTGGTGTAAACAAAGTAATTCTTAATAATTTTTTAATACAGTAATTTATTAATAAAAATAAATAAAACAATAGAAATATACCTTCACAACTTACATTAACCGCTTGTGTGCCAGTGATGCCGGATCGGCATTCTGACATCTGTACCCTGTATCCTGGTTTCTTCTCATTCCATGTTTTATATCAAAGAAGGATTAATGTATAAAAATATAAGTTTATTTGATATTATTATGACTCAAAGTTAGTTAAATTTAAACATGTTTTTACTGAATCTATCATTTATCTCAGGGGTGTGCCAATTACGAAGGTCATTGACAAATGATTAGTATTGCATTATTCAAAGAAGTGATCTTTTAACAAAGTACATATTCTCTAATGATATGGGTGCCTAGTCACACATCGCGACTAAAGAAAAGGCTAGGTTAAATCAGAATTCATATTAAACTAAAGTTCATGTTGTATCACCAATTCGTCAAGTAGAGTCCCCATCCAAATCGCCCACTCCGTCACCAACGGAACAGCTACACCGCAACAAAATCAATTGAAGGTTGACGTAGGCGGTCAAGAGATTCTACAGTCAATTTTGTCTTCTTCTTCATTATGGCTGGTATCTCTCGTTCCATGTGGTCGCCTGGCATAATGCCTTCAGCCTCACAACATTTCCCAATTGGGGATGGCGGTTGGGAGCAGTTGAGACTCTTGTAAAAAAAAAAAAATGAAGTGGATAGTTCAACCCGTTACAACCTGTCGTGTGCCGGCGATGCCGGAACGGCATTCTCTAGCAACACATAAGACTCAAATCGATTTTATAGCATTTTGAACCTTAAAAAATGCTCCTAGCATACTAAAATATATTTTATTCACCTGGCAAGGAAATAATATATACATACATATTAATATTATTCTATCTTGTCATTTAATCACGTGCGAACATATTTATTTAATCATTGAAGAAGATAATATTAACACATCCCAAATGAACCACGAAACCGAAAAAACAACAGAAAATAAAAGATTTCAGTCGCATCTGGGACTTGAACCCAGGACCTCTACCTATTCGGGGTAACCGCTTAACCAACTTAGCTAATGAGACCAGTTCAATTTACGCCATCTACACCGATATCATACTTCAAGTTCAAGACTTGTTAATATTATCCTCCATTTTTAAATCCCATATTATTGGCTGCTATCCTTATGATGATCGCAAAGTTCTACCCGAACACGATTGCAATCGGAATAGAGTCTCGGATATATTTATTTTCTGTTGTTTTTTCGGTTTCGTGGTTCATTTGGGATGTGTTAATATTATCTTTTTCAATGATTAAATATTACAATGAGGTTTACAAACTTCAATAAGTTATAAAAAATAAATTGAATATTTATTTTATCTGTAAAAAGTGCGTTGCCATTGTGGAATATCATCGACCTTGCAACAATGATTTTCAATGTCATGTAACTATTTTTATTTAAAGGAAAACGTTGTATTATTTCATTTTCATTGTGAAGGATACTTATTTAGCTTTCTAAAAATATAATAAAACCATAAAATTATCTTTTGATTTTTTTATTTAAATTTTTTTATATAAAATGGGGGAGAAAAGAATCATTTCTCTGAATATAAGTAGCTATTCTGGGGAAACTACTTGTGCTGTATACGTGCAATTTTGATAAATACATATACACTTTATCTGATAAAACAGTACAATTTACAAAAAAATTATTTTGCATCTGTCAATTAACACATGCCACACATCATTCCATTTTATGGCTGACACAATACGGGGGTTTGTATTTGACGAGAACGTTGCACACCAGTGATAATTTTTTTTTTATTTTTTATTATAAACATGGCTATAGCCTGAACGAGCAGCTTAAATCTAATTTAAAAAATAGCACGCAAAGTCAGTAATGCCGTCAATTATTGGAAAACGAAAACTGTCAATTTTTGTTCGCTCTAGATAGGGAAGAAAAAATTCTTACATCTATGTATTTTCAAATATACATACGGTACGAAAGGGTTAATTAGTGTGATATTTTGACCGAAAGTAACTATTTTTTCTAGGTTTTAGACCAGTGTATCGGCATGCACCAGCATTCCAACATGATTCTGTTTTTGCGTCTGTTTTTCACCTTCATCAAGTATATTAAAACCAAATTCACCTCAAATGAAACCGTGAGAGAAGGACAGAACATCCGGCAAGACGACCCGTGCCTGAATTCCATAGTAGAACAGATTATGGATTACCACTACAACAAATGCAAAAGTACCAACTTTGATGATGAGGACTCTAATAAAACTGCCTACGAAATGTACAAAGAAGATACTGAAATTATTGATGACAAAACTGAAGGTAAAATTTTGATTTAGATAAAGCCTAAAGTATTTTGTGTTTGCAGGATTTTACTATTGTCTTGTCTATAAAGCAGAAAATCTGTTTTTATGTCTAAATAAAAACTCAAACGCTGAGTTCTGGCATCATGAAATTTGCACAGCTTTTTGTCAGGATTTTCTAGGCTAAAGCAACTATTTTCACCTTGTAAGTAAGTACTTTCCATCATGAACTACGGAACTTTGATATATCCATTAAACTATAAAAATGAGACGAGATAACATACTGTTTATGTAGTATTTAAAAAGATTCTATTTTATTTTGAAAATCAACCGTTTACAATAATTATGAAGTAAGTACAAATGTATAAAAACTGAACTAATAATAGATTTTCACTCAAGTGTAAAAACTTTGTAAAATATTTGCAAACTTACCTGTTCAGGCGGCCAAAAGAATAACTAATGAATTAAGGATAAACGAATCGTAATACGTGCTCACAGATGGTGCTAACTTAACCAACAAACAATTCATTTCAATATTTTAAAAGCATAACATGCTAAAAGTATTTTTTTCTAAAATATTTAAATTAGCACCACCTGTGAGCACGTATTATAATTCGTTTACCCTTAATTCATTTGTTCTTCTTTTGGCCGCCTGAACAATACTGTATATTATAGAATATTTTTATATGTTTCTTGATGGACTTTAGGTTTAAACATACAATAACAATTTATTCCATTTCTTATTCCGTATGTACTCGTAAACCCGCCAACAAACAATTATTCGTCTTAATATTTAAAAGCATTACTTGCCAAGTGTTTTTTTTTTCTAAAATATTAAAATTAGCGCCATCTCTGGGCGCGTATCACATTTCGTTTACTCTTAATAAATAAATCGAATTGGTACTCCCAATATCTACTGTACAAATGAGTTGTGAAGTTGCAAAACCCACTCCTGGAATTTTTTTTCATCTGGCGATATTCTCGACAAATTGTTTGGAACACCGCCAAATATCTAAATAATAATACGTCATTCTTTTGTTATTTAACGAAAGATATTAATATTGTACAATTTACTTTCAATGTATTTCAATAACTTTTTAGAAATGTATCAAAACCAGCAAAAATTTCCAAAAAGTGTTTTGCAACTCGACAAATAAGGTTATATACATCTCTTCCAGTATTAAATGAATGTCCAGAATTTTTCTGAAAATTTTAATTACTTCGTTTTGCACAATTTTTTGTTTGTAGATGTTAACATAACAGAGAAGAAAACTCCGCCCATCCACGTCACAATGGTCGTCTCGATATTAAAGAAAACTTTGAATTTCATTCCGTCTAACGACAGAGAACAGAAAATCCTGGCATTAAGTATTTTGAAGGAAGGTATTGGGGCCATCAAGGATTGGGAAGATGATCTACTTCCCCTAGTGCATCTGACCTGGTCTCCATTGGTTAATAGATTCCAAGAGACATCGCAGCCGATTATTATAAGCAGATCTTTCCAACTGCTTCTTACACTTGCCGAGTATTCAAAGGACTTCATCAGAACGAGAACTCTAAAGTAAGGAAGACTGTAAAATTGAGACGTTTTAAGTCATTTCTATGTCGTTCTTTGAACTAATAATATACAACATTGCACCTAAAAATAAATGTAAAAATTGATCATTTTCATATGGTAGAAGAAGTCAGGGACGCTCGAAGAAAACATGGCACGAGCAAGTGAATGAAATACTTGAATCGGGTCATGTCGAATCACAATAACAGAAGAGTATGTATGAATGTGAATGAAGCAAGGAGTGTGTGCCGAGTCAGAGTTGTGTGGCGGCCCATCCTCTGCCTACCCCTGCGGAGAAAGGGCATGTTGGTTAATTAGTTAGTGATACATATTCACTTTTGTGGTGCGAATTTCAAGTGCTCTTTGGTCAACCATATTGTAATAGTCCTGAATCTGCAACAAAAACAAAAACTTGTTTGTTTTATGGAGATTTATTCACATTAGTCCTGGGTCAATCGATCATTTTCCACAACCCGGGTCAATCATGACCTATTGTCGAAATGATTGAGTCAAAGGGATTCGATCGATCGGTCGATGCCCCGTGTCATAAATGTATAAATTCAATTCCAAAAATAACTTGAAAAAGAAGCGGTTCCGTATCGGTCTCCGGTAACTGGAACCGCGGTGACAGCCTGTTTCAACTGTCTCTAATTCTTTGTCAGTCTTGAGTCTATACAAAACTGGATATGTGTATCTATGACTGGCATTACAGATCCCTGGCCATCGCTGCAAACAGTTGGGGCTCTGGTTCAGTGCATATCGCATAAAAATAAATTCTGATAATATGTATATGTAATATGTATTTTTATCATTGTTTTCAGGGAAGTGATGCCAATTCTATGCAACATCCTCACAAAATCCGCTAGCGACAGCCACATGAAAGACATTGGCTCGACTTACAGATTTACGCAGGCGTACAAACTGCAGCTCACTCTACTGGAGGGTATGGGCCAGCTCTGCCTTTCATTGAACTTACAAGAACGTGATATTTACAAAGTCGTGAATGCGGTCACTATTTACCTCACCTACAAACAGCCAAAACCACTTCAGGTAAGTACTTTTCTATTAATAATTCAAATATTTACAGTCTGCCATTTAATAGTAGACAAATATTGTGGGCGCTGCGATCATTTAAAAAGTTTTATATTGCAACACTAAAATGGTTCATGGGAAGATTAATGTAAGTTTAAAGGGCACAATGGTCCAAGCCCATATTTTTGCTTAAACGAAACCATGTTCAGAAATTAGTGGTACTTTCCGAAAGGAGATGATTTTACATCATATTCTAAGATAATTTTACAGCGCATCATCAATAGGTCAAAATTTGAGCACGACTTACAAATCAGCAAAAAGCTAGCTGCCTGCCCGCATGACAGCAGAGCGTTCTGGTCGCTATAGGTCGCAATTTCTGCAAATCCAGTCTGCCGCCTCTTACCAGACTCGACGGTTCACTAGCAAACACTGCTACCGAAAAGGCAAACCTTTTAGAGAAAATATTTGCGAAAAACTCGGTCCCCGATGATCGGGGTGCCATCCCGCCGTCGGTTCCTCACTGCGGCTTCTATATGAAAAAGCTCAGGATACGGCATCGGGATGTACTCCTTGTCTTACGGGGACTCGATGTTAATAAAGCTAGTGGACCTGACGGAATACCGGCCCTGGTATTGCAGAGGTGTGCTGCAGAAATTGCTCCAGTTTTGACAAAGCTCTATAAAAAAAATGTCCCTGAAATGTGGCTCTGTGCCCTCTGGTTGGAAAAAAGTGGTCATTCATCCTATACCTAAGAAAGGTGACCGCTCCAACCCAGCCAACTACCGCCCAATAGCGATCACATCAGTTCTGTCCAAGGTGATGGAAAGTGTGATCAACGACAAACTGCTCACATACCTCGAGAAGAACAAAATCATTAATGACCGCCAGTACAGATTCCGGCGGAACCGCTCGTGCGGTGATCTTCTCGCGTATGTGACGCATGTTTGGGGGCGGTGCCTGGAACGTTATGGTGAGATCCAAACGGTCTCACTGGACATTTCTAAGGCCTTTGACCGGGTTTGGCACCGAGGACTTGTCAACAAAGTGCCTTCTTACGGATTTCCTGTTTCCTTGTGTACGTGGATTGCCATCTTTCTGAGATAAAGATCAATTCAGACGGTTGCTGATGGTTTCATCTCTTCCTCGCATTCAATAAATGCTGGCTTCCCACAAGGATCGGTTCTGTCTGCGACATTGTTTTTGTTGCACATCAATGACCCCCTGACATGTGCACCAATCCATTGTTACGCGGATGACAGTACAGTCCATGATTGCTTTTTGTTTGACAAGCCCCCAAAGGGCACACAAACTCCAACGACTCGGAGGGCTTTGAAGCAAAGAATGGACGGATACCTCGAGAGGGTCTCCTCTTGGGGTAAGAATAACCTCGTCGAATTTAATGTTTCAAACACCCAATCATGTCTGATTACGTCTAAAAGGGATCGAAATGACAATCTACTCTCCTTCAATGGAAGCAATCTTCCCAACAAGCCCTCCATTGATATGCTTGGTGTAACCTTAAGTAACCAGCTCAGGTATGGGGGCTCCATCGAGGCCCGAGTAAAGTTAGCCTCTTAGAAGCTGGTATTGTACAGAGCCCGCAGATACTTTAATAGTACACAACTGCTGACCCTGTACAAATCGCAAGTGCGCCCCACTGTAGAATTTGGCAGCCACCCCTGGTCGGGAGTCCCAAAATATCTGAAAAAAACCCTTGACTGTGCAGAAACGGGCGGTCCGTTTGATAGATTCGCCTATCTTATCAAACGGGTTGCAATCTTTGGAGCACAGACGTCAGGTGAGAATGCTGTCCTTGTTCTACCGGTATTTTAATGGAAGATGCTCCGAGGAACTAGCGTCATTGATCCCTTCGGCACCGGTGCATAGTCGGGAAACACGCCAAACACGCGCCCAACATTTGCACACGGTTGACATTTGAACGGGTCGCTTCTACGACTCGTTCTTGTGTTCAACAGCTCGGCTGTGGAATGATCTGCCGGCCTC
The DNA here is from genome assembly GCA_022606495.2 of Halesus radiatus. Classification (NCBI taxonomy): domain Eukaryota; kingdom Metazoa; phylum Arthropoda; class Insecta; order Trichoptera; family Limnephilidae; genus Halesus; species Halesus radiatus. The sequence continues at coordinate 3,411 of JAHDVE020008035.1, read as the reverse complement.
TGTGTTTCCTCCATCCTATAACATGGGTCTCTTCAAGACCCAAGTTCACTCCTTCCTATCCTCTAAAAGACCCTCCACATAGCATCCCCAAAGATGATATAGGCCTTGAGGGAAATTATTTCCCTGAGGGTCTCCTATGTGGAGTTACTGTAAAAAAAAAAAAAAAGCGCCCTTGAGGTTTCATCACAATTTTTCGATTCACATCACGATTTTTCACAAAAACGGAGCTATGCAAATCATCCAAGTATTATTATTATTAATTTAATATTAAAACTTTTTTTTGTTATTTAACACTTTACAGGGATACTATTTATTTATTTATTACTATTAATTTCTGAAATTTTATGTATCGAAATATCCATGTATATAAAAATAAAAATCAAAATGAAAGTTCAAAATTATAATTTTTTTTAAAACTCAAAAAAATTCATTATGATGTTTTGTCTTGTTTCTTTATAATGAACTTCCTATTTCTTTAACGCGAAATGTGAAGAACACATTTCAAAGATTTTTGTGAGCAGTTTGGTGTTGCCGTAGTAGTCTAGGTGCCCTCGTGGCTGCCAGCTGCGTTTTATAGTCGCTCCTGATTTACTTGGAAGTATTTGAAAGTTATCAATTTTCCCGGTATAAAAATAGCATAAAATAACCGCAATAATTTTTAGGTTCTCTTTATAAAAATTACATAATTTTAGTGCTGTCGATTCGAGCTGAAATCAAGTTTATAATAAAAACCCAAATATTTCAAATATTTTGAGTTGAAATCTGCTTCGTTCTGCCGAACTAACGCAACGGTCATCGGTCACATCTGGCGGACGTTCGAAGGCCCTTAACACATGTACTAGTGAAGTGTCAAAAGTTAGCCGGGTTACTCGGGCTACGGCGGTTGTAAAAAATATTGTATACAACTGGGAAGTGGGCTGCTGGGACCCCAACAAGGACACCGCCACCTGGGGCGAAAACGAGCCTTTACCCTCGTCATTGATATAGTGGCCAAGTTCCTCAACAAGCACGACTTTGACCTGATCTGCCGGGTGCATCAGGTGGTTGAGGACGGGTGTGAGTTCTTTACCAAGAAGCAACTGGTACTGCGGGGAATTCGATAATGCAGGAGCAATGATGTCAGTGGACGACACGCTGAAGTGCTTCTTCCGGATCCTTAAGCCGGCTGACAAGCGCATGGCGTACGTGCAGACCAACACCAACCGTCCCGTCACGTCGCCCAGGGGCGTCACCAAGACAAAGAAGATTTTGAGGGCCCTATGGATCAATCCCACCGGCCACCATCCTCCCCCGCCGCTCCACCCTTTTAAGAGTATTCTGTGTTATTTATCCTAAAAATATGGATAATAATTCTTTGTCTTAGCTTAAATACACTCTTGAATATAATGAAAACAATCACTCTATCATTTGTATTAGCGTCTTGCAATATATTGTAAGGAATAAATACAATTAGCTTCTTTTTTATTTTAGTTTTAGTTTAAATTTAGTTTTGATAATTTAACTGCATCTCTTTATATGATCTATAAATAATGTGTAATGATAGCCTGTCAAAAAAGAGAAAATAAATGTAAAACAAAAAATAAATATAATAATAATAATAAATTCGTAGAATAGACGTAATATAAGAATAGGAAGTAATATTTGTACAGCGCCCCTGAGGTGATTTCTCACAAAAGCGGCGCTATAGAAATGGTCCAATTATTATTATTATTATTATTAATGGCATTTTGTGAAGTGGAAAAAAAATTATCTCATCTAAACACCGTGTTATGTTGGTACCACTGCATTTGGAACATCTGACGTCACGTGCGCGTTCTGTTTTTGGATTAGTATGGAAATTTTTATTTTTTATTAATAAATATTTTAAATAAGATTTTTTTTTATTAAGGCGAAATTTAAACTTAATTTGGGTTACTTTAAGCTCTACACTTTTTACTCAATATAAACAACTATTATTAATAAAAGAAATTAGAGTATTCATGAGCAAACCAATTATCAATACAGATATTATGATAATTTTAATGGTCAATACTATTATTATTCTTTGAGCTAAAGTTTCTAAAAAGGTACATAATTTTATTACTTATGTTTAGTTATGGTTTACCATGAATAGAATATAAAATTATGTACGGTAAAACTCATCCTTGTTTTGACATTTGACATTCTAACCTCAAAACTGATCATAACCGACCGGCCATAGATTTGGAGCGTTTTGGAGGGCTTTGAAAAATTGAAACTTTGAAAATTATTTTAACTATGAAACTTTAGAAAAAAAAAAAACAAATAACTGGTATTTAAGTTTGAACGTCATTATTATTAAAAAAATGGACTGGAGTTCCTTATTAAAAGCCAAGCTATAAATCACTCTTGCAATACCAGTACCACAAAAAGCATATTTACGAACTGTTGTGATGGAATAGGCGACGTCAGTCTATTTACATGTTCAACTGAAATGTATTTTACACACGGTTTTTATATGAATACCCCACAAAACTCCCAACTGTCCAGAGCCAGTGGAACTATGACATCTCCAATTGAGGTATGTTGTGTGGATGGAGGAAGTAGGGAGGGAAAGGAAATAATCAGATCTGGTCACCAAACCCGGCTAAAACCATTTCAAGCAATGTTTCAATTCTGAATGATGGTCTTTCATCAGGGAAATACTAAGAGTATCTACCACTCAATCATACTAGTTGAAAAAGCAAAATAAAATCGGGAAACTTATTTATTTAAAATTTTTGGAAACATGGAATGTTTTTAATCCATTTTTTTATCTTTTTTGCAGATAGCGTGTATGAACATGTTCAAACTGTTCATGGACCATGACCCTGCTCCAATATGGCTCCACTTGAATGGCTTGTGGAATGATCAAGAAAACATTAAACCACCCAATGATGTATTTACCGCTTTCACATGCGTTCTAACTGACCCACAGAAAAAACTGGACTACCAGCAAAATGTACGCTTGTTGTTGGAATATCATAAAGGAAATCAAATGAACGAAACGCAACAAGAAGAAATTAATCAAGATGAAATCAAGCAAGAGGAAATCAAAACAGATGAAATTAAACAAGAAGAAATCAAAACAGATGAAATTAAACAAGAGGAAATCAAAACAGATGAAGTTAAACAAGAGGAAATCAAAATAGATGAAATTAAACAAGAGGAAATCAAAACAGATGAAATTAAACAAGAGGAAATAAAAACAGATGAAATTAAACGAGAGGAAATCAAAACAGATGAAATTAAACGAGAGGAAATCAAAACAGATGAAATTAAACAAGATAAAATCAAAACAGATGAAATTAAGAAAGAGGAAATAAATCAAGATGAAAGCAAAACAGGTGAAATTAAACAAGAGGAAATTAAACAAGATGAAATTAAACAAGGGGAAATAAATCAAGATGAAAC
>JAHDVE020008033.1:0-32614 GCA_022606495.2 Halesus radiatus | reverse complement strand
GATTGACTGGGGTGAATCAGTCCCCACTTTAAATATGGCATAGCCTATTGTCAAAGAATCGCTGAACCTAATGTCTTAAAGTATCATCAAATATATACATCATCTGATATGTTTTATTATGTGAGAGTTGGATGGCGAAGCATTCATTAAAAGCTTTCAATATTACTGTATAATTTAACTATAACATATACATACATATACCTACATATTCAATTAATTCTAAGAATTTATACACTTGCATCAGCAAAGATGAAAGCTCGGCATTCTCCCCGCATAAACACAAAGTCACTGCATCAGAATCCTAGGCTATCCTCAAATAACAAGTTAATCTCTAACGGATTCGTAACATAATATTTGAAAATGCCAAGCTTAAAAAAGCCAACAAAGAGACCGCAATGGGTCTGGCCAGTCTCAAGGCTGAACCCTGTTACAACCAAAGCATTAAATAAGGCTCTAAAATAAATGCATGGCTCGAGGAACAACTCAAACTGAAAAATTAGATTATCGCTCAATTGAATGAGAAATTAAGGAACTATGAGCAACCGAAGAAGCTACAAAAATAAATATTATTTATGAATAAGCAAGTTGACCAAGTTATTACTGTGAGCAAAATCTATGAAAATATGTTTAAAGGACTAATCAGAATATTGTAAGAGCAGTTGGGAATAAACACTGATGCCATTTTGGGAGCAGTTCTCCAATTGCAGATGAAAGCCGTTTAGATAGCAGATAAACCAAGGCAGGCCCTCAACGTTATTGTTTAAGATAAAGTATCACAACTTTTAGAGAGATTCAAGAAATAACAATCATTCAACAGAAGATCTGGGTCATCCGAAAAGCAGAAGCTTTCACATTAAAAAAATACTAAGTTCTCAATAAAAAATACAAGAGAATAGAATAGACTAAAATAATAGCCATAAAACATGAATGAATATTTTCCGAACTTTATCAAGTCCAACTAAATAATTGACAATCCCCATCACAGATTTAGCACATTCAGAGATCAGAATTCAGGCAAGATTATATCTCGAAGTAAGCAGGCTCGATAGAACATGAGTATATAAAAATAAGCACGATTGCGAAGCTTAAGTGATAGTGGGTCTTGTAGCACGAGGTTTGGAGCTTAGAAATTGGAGAACATGCTGATATCTTTACAGAGAAAGGTAAGCATAGAGCAATAATTTATTGGCATTATTGATAGACAGCATCACAGAATTAATCAAATGGGGTGAGGTGATATTTACCAAAATATAAATTGATTTTTATCTATTTTGTTTTTTTAAACCATAAATAAAAAAAACCAATATATGATATCCTATATCTAAACTATTACAACCCATATATCTCAATTATTGAATATATACATATATATTTAGAATTATATTGAGATAATCCCCCAAGTAAATAAAAAATAAATAATAATGATCCAAAAACATTTCACTCCGGATCACCGCAACGTAGGTGGTAGAGATATTATTCTCAGTAAAAAATAACAAATATTGAAAGACAACACAATGTCTTTTTTCTGTCTCTATCTTATGTTTAAATATAAATGTTGTTTTTAGATAATCTCTTATGGCATTTAAATTCTCTAAAATCTATCTCACGCAGAAGCATGACCATTATGGACGGAACCAAATCGGAATCCAAAAATCCCAAAAACAATAATCACAGAAATCATAGCAACAATACTCTCAAGTCCACAAAGAAACTCAATACTTGCCATCTCCAACCATAATCTCCCTACAACCTCCAAAAGAATTTCAGGAAGCCTATCAAACACGAGTCCAGATCGAGCTTCCTCGAGTCGTATATCAGCATACCTAAAGACCTAAAGGTAGTTCCTGCTTCGCCATTGACAATAAAGAAGCCCTCAAAAAAATAATGCCCATCGAAACACAGAGAATCGAACTATATTTTAAATAAAGTATGCGATGCTGATTTTAATGGGAAATCTCAAAAAAGATAGAAATCTGCGAGTCGGAAGATTCTAAAGTATATAGTGGAGAACAGGATCATCAGAGACCACGATATTGATTAACTCTATAATGTGCTTGTGACTGAGTTTCCAAAAAGATAGGAGAAGATCAAGTAAATAATGGTGGAAATTGTGGCAGCCTTAGATTATTATTGATTCCAAAATTTTCGATTTTTTCAATTTTTCATTATCTATACATCTAATTTAAACATTTAATGTCTAATTTGTATTTTTTTTATTTTATCACACTTATCGTTGTAAAAAAATTAAATGTGACTTATTAAGATCAAAATTAAAGGAATTCATTTAAGATATAAGGTATAAATTATTAAAGATGAGCTCTGAGCGAATCGGGTTGTTCCAAAAACTCAACAAAAAAATACAGTCGTATTTCCAATATAAGGCCTTCCGATAGCGCACCATAACTAAACTTCAAATGTCGACGACTGTTTCTAAATCTGATAAGCTCAATTATCGCAGACTTGAATAAGTGTTACCATTTGCGTTATTAAACGCTGCCATTATAACATATTTCGTAACCAGAAGATTACCAACCTCAATAAAATTAGCAACCTTCGCCTTTATGGGATCGGGCTCGCTGTTATTGTTCGGGTATCATGGCGAGGAAAAGGTGTTTTAATAGAATCTGAAGCGTCATGACTATGTGGGCTACTGGTTGAGGCAGGAGTGTTATTCAGAGATAGATGAAAGCGGAGAGCTCAGAAAGAAATACCGACCTTTGGATGAAGAGTTCGAAAGACTATATATACTACCAACTAAAAATATCGACCAAGCAAAGATCAGAAAATGGATATAATCGAATTCTCTAAAAGCATAGTTAATTGCTTCGTGATATGTCTTTCTCATATTTTGTTTTTATCAATTCGATCCTAAATGATTTGTTAAAAAATCAGCTAATTTATATTAAAAAAAAAACATATCTAAATATAAAAGTTAATGATATCTATCTATATGTGTATAATCTGGATGGGTTGATCAACAAAAAGGTGCTGTCTAAAGATTTTATCGATTCTTAAACTCGCTTCCTTCTACAGCAAGGCCTATCTTTTTCATGGTTTCTACGATCTGAGGCTATTGATGCTATTCGACAACCTGGTCGGCACAAGTCCCTCTTGCCACTGCTTAATTATGTCCCACGCTGATCTCGATTGGTTTAGACTGCTCGGCTTGACTCCATTGGGATTTTGCAATTTTCTCTTTAATCTCAAGCATAAAATCTTTCAAATAATGTTTATGGTATTTCTTGGATAAAAATGCCAAAAGATTCAAAATTTATTCCTTTCCATCCTTTTCCCTCTCCAACTCATTCGTGCTGTTGATGATCTTTAAGATGGATAGGAACTTATTTCTATAAACCGAGGCAATAGCCAACAGCTTTCGGATATCATCCTGCAGAGAATACATTTCATTGGTGTAACAGTCCAGCATCCTTACATTTGCTTCTGATAGTTCGGCGGAAACATGTTCGTTGAAAAGCCCTATCTAAGCGATCTCCTTCAGTCGATTTAGCTATTGCACACATTAATTTCGCCTCATGACCATACGCTTAAGGTTATCCTCCATTGTCTTTGTCACTGAATTGTATTATTGGAGAGTCTAATAATCCTTTGGGCTGACGGATTTGAGGGATGCTTGGATAGTCTTGATCTGTTTTTCTGACTAAGCGATCTGTTTCTCGACTTATACCACAGCTTCCTATTGTGTCATACTGTGATTGTAACACTCGCTCTCAGCTGCCCAGCATTATTGAATAAGGATTTTGTTAGGCGATTCTCGTATTCTTTCCTGATCAGTTGTGGATAGTGCTTTAGCGATAGACAGACAATCTTTGCCCATATTATCGCGTGGTGGACTCTGAGCTATTTTTGAGAGCAGGAATTGGGGTTTAGTCTGGTTATCCTCGTTCTGAATGCTTAACGAAAAATTCAATTAAATCTCCTGATTATCGCTCATAGTCAAAGGCCACTCACCTTTTTTGATCGAGTTGGAAAGGACAACCTTATGCTAGCTTGCGAGTTCAGGATCTCCTCTACACATCAAATTCAAAGTGATCTCGAGGTCTTGGATGTTTCTATTCAAGGCTTCGATTGTCTGTTCATCTCTCTTGTACTTTTGGTTCAGCTCCGCCATGCGATTATCGAAGTTTGTTTTCTCCCGAAATTGGGCATTCCTGATTTTCTCTAGTTCCTTATTTAACAGAATGGTTGACTAATTTTCCTAATTCTGCTTTAGAAGAAGTTTCTGCTCGAGCTCAGCTACTTTTTCCTGGCTTTAGAAAAGTTGCTGTTGCTGTTCCTTCAATTTGGCAGAGGAAATACTTATTTTCTGTTCACAATCTTGAGTTAATTGATTAAGTACTGCAATATTTTATTGTTACTTTTTTGCTAGCGTCGAGTCGAGTATCTTCAGATTTTACTGGAGTTTGGCAAATTCAAATTTATATATGCTGATCACTTGGTTGAGTTCATTAATTTTTGACGGGGAAGGTGGCAAGTGGTCTCGCTGCTTAAATTCGTTGATAACTTTATCCTTTTCCTCGACTGTTTGCTCTAGAATTTTCAACTTCTTCTCCAATAGTCTCATTTGCTCTTCGGCCCAGAGGCTCTTTGTTGTGTACTCACGTCTAATGGCTTCGATGAGACTTTGCTCTGTCTTTATGGCTTAGGAATGCTAATATTTGTTTTCATTGAATAGCTTCGAAAGAGAATTATATTTTTCTTGCAGCTCGGCATGGTCATTTCGTTTGTTTTTGTAGAGGGTTTGGTAGGTTTCAAGATTTGCTTTGTAGTGTCTTTCTAGATTAGTGTGCGCTTCTTGAGTTTATGGGGCTGTTACTATTCCTGGTTCTGACTCTAGCTGCTCGGGCTGTTCACGCAATTGTTGTGGTGATGGCTGTAATTGTGGCCCTGATTTTGGCTTTTGGTGTGATTACAGCTGTGGTTGTGTTTTGTTTTTCTCAATCTGTTTACGCAGTTCCTTTTTTAGGTCAATATTTTTTATGGCCAATTCTTCGAACTCTGCATCCAGATCCTCGATTTGTCTTTGGTTGATATATCTTTACTGTTTAATCATGGCCTCAAGTTCCTTGATCCTTTCCCCCCTTCCGTCATTGTCGATTTTTTTCTTGAGGTGGGAGTTTTATTGTCGGAGGGCCTTGACATTTTTGTTTAAGTAATCAATATAACTTTCGTAGTATTATTTGATTTGTTTGATTTAGTTTTAATTGTGTTGTATTCTTTGATTGATTTAACTTTCCACTGATGGATCTAATGGAATACAAAAACCTTCTTTACTTTCCTTTTTATTTGAGGGATCTTAAAGAGTCTTGTTTTTAAAGAATTCGATGGTATTGGCAAATTATTTTTCCTTCTTCTCCATTGCCAATCTCATTGAATTGATCTCTTTATTTTTGGCTTATATTTCCTGATTTTTCTCTTTTAATTTCGTTTCAAAGTCGATTAAAATATGTTTAGACAGGCTATTGAACGATCGTTCTTGAGAAGAGATGTCTTCAACGTGGATTCCGTCATTCCCCAAGTCATAAATTAGTTTCTCCACTAAATTTTAATTGTATCCCGAATTTTAGATTTAACTTTACTATTCCTAATTTTCCGAAACATGTTTTATTTCATGTTTAGAATTGGGATTTAGGGGTGGATGATCTTCTTGAGGTATGAGTTTGATATGTTGCTTCGTCGACTTTTTCGGGTGCGTTCCGATCTCTTAACCCATCATGATTTATTTCTTGGATTTTTTACTGGTTCTCACCTCCTCCAACTCTCCTTTCAGCTTGCTTATCTCCTACCTTAAAAATTTACACTCAGTGGATTTTTCTACCAAGAGATTCTTGTTCTCCGAAGCTTGCTGGCCAAGCCTTGCCTCTATCTTTCGCAACTCATCCACTTTCGTCTCGTAAAGCAAAACTTCCTTTCTGAGAAAGTCTATTATCTTTTCGGACTCCCGTTTTTTGCAGGTTTGACTTTTGTCACGGTTTCTACTTTCCAAAATGTCTATGTATCGCTGCTCCTGTTTAATCTTGAGTGGTGGAATTAGTGGCATCGGGAGCAATCTTGTCATTGGTTCATGCAGTGGTATCCTTTTTTTGGCATAATATTCCTATCGAGTACAGGTTTTCTTGAATTAATCATTTTCAATCATTGATAATTTATAGACTTGTGAGGATTTTATTTTTGAGTTTACGTTGGGTACTGACAATAAAAAATAGATATTATAGTCAGTGTGTCTCAGGAAATGTTGTTTTAAAAATGATTTATTTGTTTATAAATTATATTCCTGGAGTTATTGCTAGTGTGGAGCGTAAATTTATAAATTATGGCTAAAGTTTTTAAAAAAATAATAAACATACCATTAAAATTAAATCTATACACTACTAATAATAATAATAAAAACATATTGGATATATTTAAAAAAATTAATATATAATTAAAATCTAAATATTAAATATTGTTATTTTTATCTTTTTTTTATATTACGTATGGATTTTTTATATTATTGTTTTTTTTTAATCAATTGGGTATCTTTCCTTGATGTATCAGAGATAGCTTCGCGAGATTTAACCCTTTAACTATCGAAAGTACCTCTAATGAATTTTGAGATATTTGAACCGTAATCGGTACATCAGCATATGCAATCTGCAACTTAATCACATAAATAATTCTGATTTAATACAAATTACATCGAAGATTGAGCTGACTTAGTTGATCGTGTCGACATTGATAACTCCATATTTAGACTTATATTTCTTTGACAATCTTTAATGTGCGTGTGCAACCTCATCACATTTAAAACAATTACTTGAACCATAATAATGTATTTTTATTATTAGAATGAATGTCGAGTACGAAAAAAAAGTGATAGTTAATTCATTAATACTTTGCTGTAAAGAACAAGATATTAGGTCTCCCAGATTTGTAGACGAGGGATCTCAAATCAGATATCGAGTTGATCTATTATTTGAGAGGCCCATAAGTGTTGACGCCAGAGATGCAACGGGTGGAGCAAATCGCGACAAACAACGATAACAATACTAAAATTAGGTTACTGAAGATTAAACATTTAAACATTTCGTGCAAAAAATAGAATATAATTATAAATAATATGTCAATATACATAGAGGTAATAAATATTTTTTTTTTTTTTAGAATATTTTTCTAAATAAAAATAAATTTAACATTTAATTTGTGGATTTTTAGATGTTATATTTGCTTAGCATTTCAAAATCTAGTAAAAGGGATAAAAATATTGATGTCGATGTCATATGTTGTTTAAAGAGTTGGTGTTCTTTTGTTTTTTGTTTTTTTTAATGATTTGACCCTATAAAAATAAGTTCAAGTAATCATACATGTAAAAACGACTCCGAAGACCATCGAGGAAACCTTCAAAAACAAGTTTTCCGGATTGGAGAATTAATGTTGTATTTTTTAAACCATGCAGACATACAAGAAAGTACCAGCAGACACCGAACTCAGCACTCCAGCAACTAATATGTTAATTTACGATAGCCACCACCCGAGAAGAACTGCTCCGCCGTTTAAACAGGCGTGGAACAAGGAGTATTTGAATGCTTGGTTCGCAGGCATATTGACTGCCTTGTAAGCGTAGCCAAGGGTCAGCCCCTCCGCCCATTTGTGGATCAGAATGCCAACGAGCAGGGTCATGACTGAGGCCTCGTTGGATTGAACTCCCATCGACATGCATTCGAAAAAGGAGTGCACACTCAAAGCGAACTGTGTGAGTAAAACTTTAGCACTGTTGTTAAAAGAAGATGAGCTATTCCTTTGTGAATTTTATTGTTGTTCTGCAGAATTATTAAGTTAAAAGTAAAATAAATATATATTTTGAGATCTTTTTATTTATGGAAATATTTTGAAAATAAAATTGAATTAAGTTGTATAAATGGATATAGACGTACTTTCAATATTTTAAGAATTTGAGGTTTTCTTTTCATCAGCGTGCCGGTCTGAATGATTGTGATCATGTCCTCCGTTACCAAAGTATGTTTCTATTGCGAGGATAGCAATAAAAGTAAATATTGCCACAACTGATCCATATGGTAGATGATGAAGCTCCCCAATTTAAGGAAGAATCACATGGGGTATCGTATTTGTGCCTTCGAGAGTGGCGGTCGGGTGCAGTTTTGTTGGGTCATGAATTTTGTGTTGATTAGAAAGCGCCTTTTCAATCAGTTAGTTACTTTCAGGAAGCACATGAAGCAGTGAGAGTCCAATAAAAAGACCGCTCGAGAAGCAGGAGATGACAGTAGTGACTATTTTGCTAGAATGGATTTTCGGATAAATATAAGGTAGGTATGCGAAAATTGCAACTTAGAGAAATACTAAAATACTACACTGGAGTTTAAGCATATTGATTAATAAATATGAAATAAAAAGTAAAAATAATTATAATTATAAGAACAACTGAGTGAAACGAATTTTGATAATTGACAATATCCACATATAGTATTATTCAATCAGTTACCCCCTCTCAATCTGAGGACGAGGTGGAGGGTGGACTCTTTCTGGATGTTGTAGTCACTGAGGGTTCTGCCGTCTTCCAGTTGCTTTCCAGCGAAGATGAGTCTTTGCTGATCGGGGGGAATACCCTCCTTGTCCTGGATTTTGGCCTTGACGTTTTCGATGGTGTCGCTGGACTCCACCTCGAGAGTGATGGTCTTTCCAGTCAAGGTCTTGACGAAGATCTGCATTCCTCCTCTCAATCTGAGGACGAGGTGGAGGGTGGACTCTTTCTGGATGTTGTAGTCACTGAGGGTTCTGCCGTCTTCCAGTTGCTTTCCAGCGAAGATGAGTCTTTGCTGATCGGGGGGAATACCCTCCTTGTCCTGGATTTTGGCCTTGACGTTTTCGATGGTGTCGCTGGACTCCACATCGAGAGTGATGGTCTTTCCAGTCAAGGTCTTGACGAAGATCTGCATTCCTCCTCTCAATCTGAGGACGAGGTGGAGGGTGGACTCCTTCTGGCTGTTGTAGTCACTGAGGGTTCTGCCGTCTTCCAGTTGCTTTCCAGCGGGTGAGTCTTTGCTGATCGGGAATACCCTCCTTGATATAGTTTTGGCCTTGATACGTTTTCACCGATGGTGTCGCTGGACTCCACATCGGAAGTGATAGTCTTTCCAATCAAGGTCTTGACGAAGATCTGCATTCCTCCTCAATCTGAGGACGAGGTGGAGGGTGGACTCTTTCTGGATGTTGTAGTCACTGAGGGTTCCTTGTCTTCCAGTTGCTTTCCAGCGAAGATGAGTCTTTGCTGATCGGGGGGAATACCCTCCTTGTCCTGGATTTTGGCCTTGACGTTTTCGATGGTGTCGCTGGACTCCACATCGAGAGTGATGGTCTTTCCAGTCAAGGTCTTGACGAAGATCTGCATTCCTCCTCTCAATCTGAGGACGAGGTGGAGGGTGGACTCTTTCTGGATGTTGTAGTCACTGAGGGTTCTGCCGTCTTCCAGTTGCTTTCCAGCGAAGATGAGTCTTTGCTGATCGGGGGGAATACCCTCCTTGTCCTGGATTTTGGCCTTGACGTTTTCGATGGTGTCGCTGGACTCCACATCGAGAGTGATGGTTTTTCCGGTAAGTGTTTTAACGAAGATTTGCATTATTTTTAGTGTTTAAAATATTGTTTGTTTGGTTTGTTTGGTTAATGATTATAATTCTTAATTTTTCCTCGCCGATATTTAAACAATCCGTTTTTTAGTATTCTGTTATTTTCTGATCATCGTTCAGAAATCGTCAGCATGTATTTTTCATTTATATTTTGTTTAATTCCTTTCTTTTTTTAATTCATATTAAATTCCTTTTATTTATATTTGCATCATTTTATATTTTTTCAGAATATATGGATTTTTTCTATTGATATAAATATATATACTTATATTTTATATTAATAATAATAATAATCATAGTTACTTTTTCTTTTCTTTTTATATGTTGTATAAAAAAATATTTTATTAAGTACTTATCTATCCTTAGTATTGAATCTAAATATTTTTACTATGCGTAGATCGTCTTTAATATCGTTTTTTTATACCTACGACAATCGTTGAACTGTGGGTAGCAGGTTGTCTGATCCTAACAATCTTTGAATCGAATACAAATAAAATAGGGATTCAAAAATGACTTTGAAAATGGCCTAGATGCCATTTTTGTGTGCTAGTTTTTTTTAAGTACTACTGACTTGAGAGAACTATTTGTTATATAAATACGTAGAGTAATAAGAATAAAAAGTATTGCATTATAGCAATAGATAGAACATAAAGAAACTAAAACAATAAGAATTAACAAATAAACAGTTGATAAAGAGGGATAAGTAATATGCCTGTTAGTTAATAAATTAAGAATTGAAACAATAATATCTATGAATTTTATATAGAAATATATATTTAAAAAAATAAAAATATACATATAAATAATATTTGTTCGAATTTATATTATTGTATATTTGATTTCTCTTTGAAAGTCCTCCCTTCTTCTTTAACTCTTTTTTCCACAAAATATTCTGAATGTCAGAAACTTAATCAGAAGGCTGGTAACGTGTCATCGAAACATCTTCCATCGAAGACACACAATACGTCTCATTTCGAAACTAGATGAAACCAATAAATTTTTTGGAACATTCCTATCCCCTTGAACCCGATATGCTGCTCGGATGGAGGCCACGCTTACCGATTGGGCCAGTTCCCCTCACTTATGCGAACACCTACCTCGATTGGCTGGTCCAGTACATCCACAACGACCGACGTTACAGACTTGTGTACATCGGCCCTCGACATTCCAATAGCGTTAAAGTCAACCAACGCTACTCCTACACATGGAAGATGCGGGAGCGCTACCGGATGAACCTTCTCGCAGTTAAACAAGCAGTAGAGTCGACAGGAGCTCAGACAAACAAACGGGTCTGCCGCGAAGTGGATGAATAGTTTGAGTTCGACTCGAATTTCGAAGGGGGAAATCTCGATGCGGCGATCAGAGTCAAACCCTCATAGTATGATTGCTTCATCAGAAGCGATACGAATACACGCGGACATTGCAATTGGTATTACTTTGCAGTTCATCGCAAGAATTCAGCTGGAGATGCAAACGTTCAAGAAAATATGAATAATAACAATATGCCTAATAATAACGGAGGAAAAACTATAAAAATAAATATTTGCAACTTCACAAAAAAGGCGAACCTATATAGTAAAGGCATGAAGCCATTTGTGAGAGAAGGGGCTGCAGAATGGAAACAGTTAGGCGAAGACATCACGTTCGTCGAGAAATATTGCCGATATGGTTTTGATATCAAACACCAACAGCTGCAGTTCACTTACACCTTTCCACCAGGCATCTAGACCGTATCTTTTTCCTACGGGATACCCTATACTTATACTGATCTCGAGGAGTATATTAAATAGCTGAAATAAAAATACCCAACCAAAGTTTAAGTGGAAAATCTTTGCGACTCTCTTGGGGGTGTTGGGTTGCCACTACTCACGATATCCGAAAAGGAAACCAACAACAACCAACAACAACAGCAAGCCAAACAGGTAGTGCTGATCTCGGCACGAATGCATCCAGGTGAATCTGTATCATCTCATGTTCTACAAGGTTTTATCGATTAATTGCTATCGAATCCAAAATATTCCTGGCTTCTCGTGAATTTCTAGTTCAGGATAGTTCCGATGATCAATCCTGATGGTGTCATTCTCGGCAACTTTCGAACCAGCTACTCAGGCAAGGACCTAAATCGACAGTTTTCCAACCTGAATAAACTAGTGTTTCCCGAGATCTACAGCCTGAACTAGTTAGCAAAGTCCATTAGGAAACATTATAAAGAGGGGTTTGAGTACTATTTTGACTTCCATGGCCACTCCACCAAGACCAACCTATTCTGTTACGGGCCAGAACACTCCCGATTGAGTCTCTACTATCTGCGCAGTCGAGCCTTCGCCAAACTGATCGAATAGATCGACCCCATGTTCAGCTATAATAAGTCTCTCTTTACCATCTCCGAACACAAGAGAACAACGGGTAGAGCCAACATGTTTAACAAACTCAAAATACCTATGACTTATACCTTCTAGATGTCCAACGGCATCTACATTAGTCAAGGGATAAACAACATTATCGATGTCACCCACATGCACAAGGCTGGGGCGATTGTCCTTGAAGGCTTCCACAGGTACGCCGACCTAAATAGGAGCTACAGACCTTCTCCTCGCAAGAAAAAGATGATCAAAGCTTTGTATAATAAACAAAGACTCTATAAAATGAACTCCGACTCTCTCAAATGCGGTGCTCTTCTGATCCCAAAGATTAATAGCAACAAAGAGGTGGACAGGGATGCAGACCTGAAAATCAACAATCGTGTGAAATCAGAATACAATATTCATTTTTCTAAACCCTTAAAAAGTCTAAAGAGAAAGAAGGAATCTCAAAGCAAAGAAAAGAGTGTGAACATGGCCAAAAAGAAGAAAAGTTCGGAAGCCCAATGGTTCACCTAGAATGCTACCAAGAACAATAACAATGGTGCCCATAATAACAACTAGAGCACCAACAATGAAGAAGATATCCAGAAGCTGAAGTACAACCGTCAACATGCACTGGAGGCACTCTTCAATCAAATTAAGCACGAATCCTTAGGCGGAGACGCCATCGAGAAGGTGCTGTAAGGAGGATCCGACAGCGAGGATGACATCGAAGACTTGGACAAAGAGCAAACCGCCAAGCTGTTCAAGCAGATTGAGAACAGAGAGATCAAAGACTTGAGTCAGCAACAGCAAAAATCACGTTCAGAGCTAGGCACTCTGACGATGAATTTGAGGGACAAGTATAAATCGTTTGGGAAAGAAGATGAGTACAATGGTTCTTCGAAGTGTTTAGAGAAGCCTTCGAAAGCTGGGAGAAGCGTGAATGTACGGAGCGTGACAGCCAGGATCAAGAGGAGTCTTCCTCCGCCACCTCAACCGGTGGAGAAGTATTTACTGGCTCAGAAGAGTTTTGTACTTAATTTATGAAGGGCTCTGATGACCATTTCTTCTATTGAACTATATACATATGTATATATTAACTATTTTCTATACTGGATCTTTATGTTCATTTTTTAAAATCTTGTTCCTTACTAGATTTTACCTTTCTTAGATGATCCATATCACCAAATATTGAATACATTCAAAAATAATATATTTAAGTGTTTATCGTTTGAATAATAGTTATTTCACCTTATAATAAAAAACTTGATGCATATGTATTATTATGGTGATAAATCATTCCAAATCTGGGGTGATGCGGTTTCTAAACGGGAAAATAAACCCGATACTTGGATTCAGTGAATTTAGGGGATTTCCAGTCGTCTAGAAGTACAAGTACCTTGGTATGGTATTGTCGCAAAAGCTCGACTTAACGTAGCACCTCAAAAACATCTCTTCCAAGGTTGGATGCCTCACGGCGAGACTTACACCCATGAGAAATCTCAAAGACACCAGGTTTAACATCAACCTTTTTAAGATGATGGTGCAACCCTAATATCTTCTGGCAGGATGCCATTTCGGTCTCTCGAAAGATAGACAAAAAGAACTGTTTATCAAATCCTACAAGAGAAGCTTAAAGAAGTTTTGTCTGCTTCCTCGAAATACGCCAGATAATATCTTAGAAACGATAGTCCGCCCTGTTCAAAAAACAACAACCATAAGAAACATCGTGACCTGCGAGAAGCTGGTTCGAAGACAGGGTTTCCAAGCAATGGCTAGAATAGCAGTAGATGCGCCTGTCGACGCAAACCACTTGCCGACCTGCACTGTTTAACTTCTAAGGACTATTTCGGCCAGTCAGTGCAAATAGCATCTCGAATTTGCATCTATTAGCCACCTCCAATCCTCGCACAATATTAATGTGCCGTGGGCCCGCTGGATCGAAGAGTATCAGGATTTGAAACTGCAGCGCCGTGTGGAACTGGATATGGGTAATCTTCTAGCCAGTTTGAGACTGCTTACTAGACCATATGCAAAAGTGTCATCTAACACTGAAAAGAAAACAAAGCGAGGAAGACCCAAAAAGGAAAAATTGCTGTCAAATTGATAGTGAAATGATAACGACATCCAATGATTGGATTTATACACGGATTAATATCACGTGAGCAATTATTATTATTATTATTATGTATTATTAAATAATTTCCTGATTTTTATATGTATTTTCTGTAAAGAAATAATTATAAAATCCAAGGTAATTTTGAATATTACATAATATATATATTTTTAATTGAGTTATTCTTAATGATGTTTAGTGATATTTTTTTTAAACAAAGCTCATTAGTAAATTTTATATTTTTTTTATCCTTTTATTATTTAATTACCTCCAAAAAAAGTTAAAAAAAAACTAAAAACTAAACAAAAATATAAAAATATAAAAAAAGAAAACTTAATTTTTCTATGTCTAGTTTTTTAATCAAATCATATCCCTGCTCATTTCACCCCCAGCGATGTTCCTGAGCATCTCCCGTGAAGAACGAATCAGGAAGTTTTCAGTCTCGAAGTTAGTTAATGATACAATTTTAAACTTCGACGGCCTTTCAATCTCGTCATATAAAATGTCCTCCTCAATACTCAGCTCGTCTAGATCGTCAGTGCTCCTTCGAGGGTGCACTTCATTCATGCCTTCCTTGATCCTCTTGTAGATTTCGTAGACGTAAGCCTTTCCCTTGATGTCTTCGTATCTGGGATTGTTCCTGATCTGGTTGATTTGCTCCTTGATCTCCTGCTCTGACTGCGGACAGTGCAGTCGAAGCTTAGTGACGATTTCGTTCATAAGCTCCAAGTTATGTTCGAGTTTTCTCTATCTCTCCCTTTCCATGGCCTTTTGAGTTTCCAACAACTTCTCTGTTGTTATTTTCTTTTTCACTACAGGGGGTTCCTCAACTAAATTTGGTACCTCCAACTAGGTCATTGGGATCCGAGGAGCTGAAACTTTGTTGGTCCTGGTCGAGGCTGGTTTCTTTTTTGGTTCGGGCTGAACTACCAACTCCTCTTCAAGCACATTCGAATCATCTTCGGAGTCTGATTTGGACTTCTTGAAGCACTTCCTCTTGATCTCGGTCAGGAGCGCCTTGGCATGTCGCTGGAAGAGCTTGTGCTCGAAAATATGTTTCTGTTCACCCCTAATTTTATGGAAATCGTACATATTGAGCTGGCGAACGAAAGAAGCGAAATTCTTATGCCTGAAATAAATTGGCAAGATTTTCTCCTCGAACTCCTTGATGTTCTTAACATAGAAGCTCAGCCCATTTTAACTCCAACAAATGATATCAAGATGTTCCTATTTCTGTATTTATGTTAATTGAAAAGTCAGTGATGGAGATATAAATATAAATTTCGCATCTATTTTTTTTATTGCCTCTCTTTTTTATTTGGAAAAATTAGAAACAAAAGAGGAAATAATAATATGGGTTTTTTACCTCGAGAATTTCAAATGTTTTTGAAATGAATGAAGGCACACTACATTTTTATCTGGTTCCTGACCCGGTTTTTTCAACTTTTAGACATTCTGAAGCTTATTCATATTCAAGATTTTTCGACATTCCTTTTTTCGATATTTTTGTTGGTTTTCTTTTATTGTAATTTCTAAGATTCTAAAAGATCTTTGATGATTTTTTAAATGATTAATAAACTCAAACAAATATTAAAATATTTTATAAATTATGTCTATTAATTGAAAATAAGATTTTTTCAGTTTTTTATATATAATATGTGGATCAGTATAGTGATGAATGATTGCATATTTCGGACTTAATAAATTATTTGTTCATTAATGTTTATTGATAGTTTTATTGAAATAATAATAAGGAGTATGATTTTCTATGTGATTTTCTTTTGACTAAGATTGAATATATTTGTTTGTATTGGCTTTTGTCGTTCATTTGATGGGATTTAATATGAGCGAATTCTTAAGGATTTTGTTACCTTAAAATATTTAGTGATTTAATAGGAAAAAATATAGTTTACTATTTTTTCGGGACCTATTTTTAGAGTGTGATATTGCATAAGATATCGGGTGCTTTTATAAAGCAGTTGCCCCCCCCCCATAATTATAAATTAACATATGTATCGTTATTTAGAAACACTACAAAAATAATAATGAATCAAATAAAATTAATAATAAATAAATCTACAAATATAAATTATAAAATGACAGAGATAGAGAATAGCCAGAAGTCGATACATACGATATTATCTAAATAATAAAATAAATATTATTCATTCATCAGTTATTGATCTCAAAACAAAATTTATTAAAAAAAAAAAAAAAACTTAACCAAGATAATATTAGTTGTACATTTAATTTTTATTGATTTTTTTAATCGAATGTCAAAAGAAGTCATCAAACCAAAAAATATAGAGCAAGAGCTGACTGATTCCATGTTAGTGGAAGTGCTCCCCGAAGGGAAGGTGGTTTACGGCATCGGCCAAAAGGAAAGTGGGACTGGCATCATTAAACACAACAGGTTCCTGTTTTTAAATTGTGGCAATGGTACGATCAGCTATTCCAACGACTTCCCTCCCTCCATACCTATCAAATCCCTCGATAAACTAAAGGCTCCCAAAAAGGTGAGTCAGATCAAGGATGCTACTTTCAGAAGACCCAAAAACCAACTCAACACCGTCGAGATCAACTCTTCAAATGTTACTCAAGGCAAATCATCGAGCAAGGAGATTTGGATCTTCATTTTCAAGAACAATCGACTCGCAGATGACTGGTTTCGGGAACTCGTCCATGCCAAGGAGTTTCCATTAGACCAATCATTGTTGCCAAGAGATACTCCTTCTGCGTCAGGACGCAAAGAGCAATTTCCCAAAACAAGCAACATTTAAGAAAACCGTATTCAAGAACCCAATGTTGATGTTTCTCGAAACAAACCCCAAGATACTAATACTAACACTAACATTAACATTGGCAATTCGAAGCTGTAGCCCCTTACGGGATCGTCACATTTAGGATTACCCATAGATTCTACAGTTAATCAGTCCAAATTAAACAATCAGCCAACGAATGTTCGAATACAATAAAAACCATATGATCCTTACCCAATGACTGCGCAACAATAGCCACTTAAAAATATTTCAACAATGAATAAATCCGAAAATCCAAACTCATCCAAGGTTCCCCTTTCCAATTTAGAGCCACATGTAGCTACATCCACTTCAGTATTTAGATAATCCGGAACCAAGTCAAAAGTCGAGCCAACAGAAGTTAAACGAGATCCAATCCCTTATAATATTGTCAGGTCTACAGTAGACTACAAATAAGATAACTTAAATTCAGCTTATAATATGGTCAATAAGAATTACTCCAATAACCTAGACGTTAACAACGTCCATGACTCTTCCTTAAGATATCGACCCAACGAGCCATTTGTCAGGGAAGAGCCTTACGATCCAAATCTCGTCCGCAAACCTTCTGGAAAGATTTAGCAACCGAATACCAATCAAATACCATACCAAGCACCCAACCAACCAAGTGCGTTTCAAAACAATTCCAATAGCACTGCAAATAATAAAGATAATTAAAGCAATTTCAGGTTCAAACGACCAACCGACCTCAAAGATGATTCCATTTTCAACGGCACCCCGAAAGCATCTTCAAATCGGCAAGACCAGGCTGTCTACGAACCCTACGATACAAAAGCAAAGGGGAATTCTACATACTAACCTGTAAGCAATAAAAGAGAACCACAATACAATGCCTTCAACCCAGTAGCACCACACCGCAGTGATCTCCAGTAATTTCAAAGAACACCTGCTTCCCGTTTGCCACAAACAAGACCTCCAGTTCCCTAAGTCAAACCAGCAACAGGGACTATCGACAATCCCCTTTCTGTTAAACCTACTCTTAACTATTCCCACCAACCTTTGGACCCAGACTGGAACACAGAGTTCTATGAAGGAAAAAATCAAATATAGACTATGATGCAATTCAGAAGCAAGGCTGCAGAAATTGCCCAACATCTTATCGACTAGCTTGTCCTACCTCCAACCTCTCGCGTGAATGAGCCCCTCAAGATATTTGATGGTGGATAACTTTACCACGTGGAAGGAATTGAATTTTCATTGGGATTTGTTACTGAGGGTCGAGGTGTGGGCAATTCAAACATCCAGGAGCTCAATGTGAGATCCTTGAGAAACGAGTTTCGTAATTATAACTACCTCAATAGAATCACAAGTCCAGATGGGTTGCTCAGGGTTCCCTTATGTCAAATTGTACAATATAAAGGAGTTACTTGTCTGGCCAAGGCGATTATCCAAGGATTTCAGATTGTTGACTATGCCTCGGTGGAGCCAGACCTCATCGCTTTGTAAAAAAACTCTTTCATACACAAAGAAATGTTCTCCACCCCTGCCTATGCCAAGCTCAAATACGTCAAAGGCAAAACAGATATCGTATACATGGACGAATTGATTGGATTTCTACCACTAGATATTAATAGTCCCGCAGAAATCAACCAGTTCCGTCATGAGTTCATATCGAGCCATGGTACCCTATTATCAGGAGAAGTTCTTCCTCATGATAAGAAACTAGACAAAAGAACTCAAAAGCTCGTGAGTAAGATTTAAGAAGCTAGCAGAGAAGTTAATACTAAGCTTGATAAACTGCTCAGCTCACTCGAAGTTCTAGGAGTGATGGTGCTGAGCCATTTGGACTTGAAACATTAAATGCATGCTCATGGAGTACCAGTTCACTATCTGCCTTTTCTCTACAAGACGACCCACATTCCCTTTTTCAAGCAAATATTCTACTCCGAAATGTGTGCCAAAGTGTTTAAGAACCTCATGTGTAAACAGCTATTTAAAGAAGCGTCGCTCCTAAGCAGCAAAAATTATAAGACTAGAGGCAATTAGGCCCACAAGATGCTTTTAGACACTGCCTTCGAAATGCTCAATGCGTTGGTTTCACAGACAGATAACACTGAGGCGATCTGGAGTACAGTTATACAAGAAGTCAAGAGAAAGTATCAAGTCGTATCCAACAAAGAAGAGATAAAATTGGGCTTTTTCCTGTCATCAGTCTTGGATAAAATAAATCTCAAGCTTAACTACGATTTCTTTGACAAACAGGCAGGTTTTTTCAAACGACCAAACGCTATCTCACAAGATTTTGTCGAGGGTTTTCAGGTCAAGGTCACTCCTCTCTCTCTTGTCCAGAACAAGTTCTCAAGCGAAATAGATAGGATTCTCGAAGAAGAACCTTCTGAAAGAGGCTTTGAAACCCTGACCTAAACTCTCAATTTGCAGGAATCTACAATTCCTGAATGGATAAGAATAGATCGTAGGCGATATGAACGTTTAGCTGTATATCTGGCGAATTTCGTCGCAGCCAACGTCGAAAGGCAGGCAGGAGTCGAATACCAGCACTTGGGTCTCTATGAGCTCATGAATAGGCAACCACCTTCTGTGGACAATGTTAAGCTTTCACTCATGGCTATCAAATGGGCTATCAAATGCGATCAGGAAAAGGTGGCGATCGAGATTTATCAAAATGCTACTGAACTTCTCACCTTTTGGGGTGGCGAGTTTCACCCTTTCTTGAGCGAATTCGACGATTTCTTTTCTCTCTACTACGTGTCGGTAGGAGACTACGAGGAAGCAATTAACGTGGCCAAATATTCGCTAACAAATGTATCCAAGATCCTAGGTCCTAACAACCTATGCACTGCAGAAAAGTATTACCAGCTTGGAAATATTTACTTTAAAGTTGGCCGAAAAGACGAAGCATTTAAATAATACACAAAAACTCGGGATCTCTTGACCGCAAATCGTAAAACATCGACACCGGAATTTGCATTGATATTGCATAGACTCGCCTTGCTCAACTTGAGTTATGGACGTATCGAGGAATGTATCGACTCTGCGATTGTATGCATTCGTATTTTAGAACAAGATCTTACGCAATAAGAAAGTCTGTTGGACTCATTCGAGCTGCTTTCGAGAGCTTACGAAGTCACTCAAAACAATCGTGAATTATTCAATTTGGGAGACTTAGCCAGCCAGAGACTAAACGGCACTGAGCAGCCAAAAGTTATGGAAAGGATGCTGAAATTGGCCCTTTATCCCCATTTGACGAATCTCCCGCCAGCCCCTCGCAAACAATTAGTTTATACCATTGATAGCCTATCTCTAAGCAGCATCAACCCTGTAGCCACATATAACCAGGCCTTCAATTACCTCAGAAAAAGGGCCCAGAGCCATCTCGTGGCTGAGAAGCTGATCAACTATATAGGCAAGCTTGATAGGTTGTCAACCGAGATTAATAACAAGGATTTATTGAGAAAGCACAAAGGAATAGAGTCATAAGGAAATTCTTAGGCTCAGGATTTTCTTATTTTGCTGGAGGCAGTTGTGTATATGGTCGACTAAAGTTTCGTTATGGGCACTCTCAAAGATGATTTATATTGATTTTAAAAAAATGAATTGATAACATTTTTTAAAATATTTTGCAATCTGTTGTTAAGTGATTATTGTCCAGCCAATATAAAAATAATATTAACATGGTAAAATATCCTAAATACTATATATATAGTATAACAGCCAAGTGAAGACCAACTGCTGATATGACACTCACTCACTCACTTATTACCCATTACAATAATCTATATTAATAAGGATTAAAAAATTATTAAGAATAAACTTCAAAAAATGAAATGCACATGGTGATGATTTTTTTGCAGCAAGGACGTTGAAATGAATATTTCTGTGTTTTTTGTAACAACGCAATGATCATTAGCAAAAAAAAAAATATAAGCCAATTTGATTAATATCTAAGTTTTATATTATTAATTTGGAGACATATAAAACAAAGCAAAATATATATTTTACTTAAATCACAAAAACAAACAAAAAATTCAACAATGATATTTCTTAAATATGTTAGTTAGTATTACTTTTTTTTTTATCTTATATGATATTGTTTTAAGTAAAAAAAATTAGCAATGTATATTGCTTTCATCTGACAATTCACCCACTTTTGATTCGTATATACCTATTATCGAAGGATGTTGACAAACACCTCAAAGCCAATATAATTGAGGGAATCATCGTGTCATCAAAATTAATTTAATATAATAATTTATAGTATATGCAACAACATCAACAAAAAATAGTTATTCTTTGTAATAAAAAATTCCAAATGTTTTTGATGCATATTATAACTTTTAAATAGAGATAATTTTTTAAGGGAAATTGATAAAATTTACGAAATAAAAATATACAGGATAATTTCGTAGCTTCAATCATTTCTTGACGACCTTTTTCTCGGTGGCCTTGATGACACCGACAGCGACGGTCTGCTTCATGTCTCTGACGGCGAATCTGCCGAGGGGTGGGTACTCGGCGAAGACCTCGCAGGACATGGGCTTGGTGGGCTTCAAGGTGATCATGGCAGCATCGCCAGACTTCACGAACTTGGGAGACTCTTCAAGAACCTTGCCGGAACGTCTGTCGATCTTGGACTGGATCTCCTGGAACTTGCAGGCAATATGGGCGGTGTGGCAATCGAGCACGGGGGTGTAACCGTTTTCAATCTGACCGGGGTGGTTCAGGATGATGACCTGGGCAAGGAAGGTCTCGACTTCTTTGGGAGGGTCGTTTTTGCTGTCACCAGCAACGTTTCCTCTTCTGATGTCCTTGACGTTCAGACCCTTGACGTTGAATCCGACGTTGTCTCCTGGGATGGCCTCAGTGAGGGACTCGTGATGCATTTCGACGGACTTGACGTCTGATGACATACCGGAGGGGGCGAAGGTCACGTTCATGCCGGGCTTGAGGATACCGGTCTCGACTCTGCCGACTGGGACAGTTCCGATACCGCCAATCTTGTAGACATCCTGGAGGGGAAGTCTGAGGGGCTTGTCAGTGGGTCTCTTGGGGGGGACGATAGAGTCGAGGGCCTCAATGAGGGTGGGACCCTTGTACCAGCCAAGGTTGGGGCTCTTCTCGAGCATGTTGTCTCCAACCCAGCCAGAGATGGGAACGAAGAGAATGTTGTCGGGGTTGTAACCGACCTTCTTGAGGAAATCAGAGACTTCTCTCTTGATTTCGAGGTATCTTTCCTCACCGTAGTTGACACTCTTCTCGTCCATCTTGTTGATGCAGACGATCATCTGTTTCACACCGAGGGTGAAGGCGAGCAGAGCGTGTTCTCTGGTCTGTCCGTCCTTGGAGACGCCAGCCTCGAACTCTCCTTGGGGGGAGGCGATCATGAGGAGGGCGCAATCGGCCTGGGAGGTGCCGGTAATCATGTTCTTGATGAAATCTCTGTGGCCTGGGGCGTCAATGATGGTGAAGTTGTATTTGGCGGTCTCGAACTTCCAGAGGGAGATGTCGATGGTGATACCTCTTTCTCTCTCGGACTTGAGCTTGTCCATGATCCAAGCGTACTTGAAAGAACCTTTACCCATGTCGTTGGCCTCCTTCTCGAACTTTTCGATGGTTCTCTTGTCAATTCCTCCGCACTTGTAGATCAAGTGACCGGTGGAAGTGGACTTTCCGGAGTCGACGTGACCGATGACGACGAGGTTGATGTGAAGCTTTTCTTTTCTTGACATTGTGAAATTTGTTGAGTTTTCTTTGTGTTTTTAATTTAATATATTATAACTTTTTTATTGGAATTGTTGAGAGTTATAAATGTAAGTTTTCAGGGATAAAAAATTAGGATTTGCTTAAAAAAGTTTCCGATTTCTTAGTTCGTATTAAATATTTTTTCTAACTGGACTACAATACGAGCAGTTATGACAAAAATGAACTTGTGCTGGCAAAAATCCCAAAATCTGGCACTCCTGTTTGAAGGAGGTGATATAGTTTTTTTCAAAAAAGGATAATTCTGTTTGATAGGAAACTTTTTTAGGATATCCTTAAATAACTTCTCTTTTCTTGCAATATTAAAATAAGTGAAATTTATTATTGATTTTTCTTAATTCTAAAAAATAATTAAATAAGAAATTATACCTTTACTTCATAGCAACAATATTGCCATTTCAACAATTTATAAAAAGAGCTTTAATAGTTGTTTGGGAAAAAAAAAATGGAAAAAAAAAATATTGACTACCCCAGGTTATTTTACTTATAATAAATAGTTCAGACCTGAAATCATACTTGATCGATGCATGTTCGATAAATATTTTTACTACTAAACAACTGTAAAATTGGCTGGCAAGGACAGGGACATTTTTTTTTAATATTTTTTATATAGCATATTCATTTTATTTTTTTATCATATATTAAAAACATTCTCATTGTATAAAATAATAAAAAAGAAAGATAAAACAATGTTTAGCTAAACAATATAAGAATAAAAAAACAAATCAATAAATACATAATTGATAAAACAAATATATATATGTATATAATAACGAATAATAATAAGAATAATAGATAGATATCGTGAATAGCCAATATATATATATATCAACGGAATAAATCTAAATCTAAATATATAAAAACCCATTTTTTCGATAGATATCTTTTGGAAAATATTAGTATTTTTCGTAGAATTTCATTCTGTTTAATTATGAAATTAGACATTTAAATATTGTATTTTTTATTAGGTTTCATTGTTTTTGCCATTATTTTCTTATAACACTCCTTAAAATAACTACTGTAAACTATATTATTTCAATGAATAGACCAAACCCTTCAACTTGAATCACATTTTTCAAAATGTATGCCATAATCTCGAGAGAAATACAGATATGATGTAACTAGTTTCGATGGAAGCCAATAAAAAAAAATACCCATGAGATAAAAACCTTTCGACCTTCTACTCTACTATTATAAATCGAATGATAACTCTCTTTAAAGTGAAAAGTCTAAAACATCTATTAAAAAAAAATATACATCAGTTGTTTAGCTCAATAACTTACTTTCAATAAATACAGATTTGCCAGGATAATAAATTTATATGGAATTTTTTAAATATATAGAAGCCTGACTTCTTATATTTTTGTCGTTTAATAATTAGTAAAAAATTCATTTTTTGGTAAACAACTATTTGATTTAAATATTTCAAAAACCCCAGAATGTAAAAAAAATCACTTTTTGGCAAGGGCTTGGAATAAGGGCGACTTGGCAAGCGGACCCTTCTTGGCCACAACTTTAACATTGACTCCGTCGGGGGTAATGGTACCTTCATCGAGTCTCTTCTGGTATTCCAGTCTAGTTAGGTTGGTGAAGCCCCACTTGTTCGAAAGAACAATTTTTTGTCTGTATATTTAAACTTAGTGTTTGTTTATAAATGATTCGATTGGATTGATACCTTCCGGGGAATTTGTTTTTGGCTCTTCGGAATGCCTAAATTGCTTTTTTGACATCAGCCTCCCTGACTCTGACGGAGTAAAGAATTGAACCGATTTTCACTCGGGCAGCCTTACCAATTGGTTTTCCGAAGGCTCCTCTCATACCTGTCTGCAGTCTATCAGCACCTGCGCAGGAGAGCATCTTGTTGATTCTGAGACAGTGCCAGGGATGTACTCGGCATCTCATATGGTAGTTATCCTTGCCGACAGTCTTGGTCAAATACTTGTTGGCAGACACTCTGGCTGCCTCGAGAGCCTCCGAGGAGACTTGTTCGAGTTCTTCCGAAACGATGTGAATACAGAAGGGGAACTGATCACTTGCAGCTTTCTTTCTTCCAACGTCGTAGATCCTGATTTTGGAATCGGGGACACCTCTATTGTACCTAGACTTTGGGTAAGCCTTGCCTCTACAGAACCTGTAGCATCTTGCGGGTCTTCTTCCCATTATTATTTTATATATATATTTATGTATAAAAAAATGTGTGATATACAATTAATGGATTATAATAAAAAATATAAATAATCTTATTTTTTTATTCCAATATTTATAATGTAACAACGATAATATAAAATATTGAACACAAGTAAAACTTATGTTTATTTATTTTCAAAAAATAATAAACGGTGAGGGGTTATCTTTTTATCATAAATCAACTCAATAAAGTAACTAATTTGATTCCTTTATCTTGATATTTTGTATGTTCCTTTCTCATAATTTCGTTAAGCTATCATGAAGTTAAGTATAATTTTTTCCATTTCTATCCTTTTTAAAGTTGATAGACTCAAAAACATATGATGTTCGATGTATACTTCACAAATAGCAATAAACATATTGTAACTATCGTAAATATCGTTGAGTTATTTATTGAATTTGTATTCCCAAAGTGTTAACATGGGCGATTGGTCTAGTGGTATGATTCTTGATTTGGGTTCAAGAGGCCCCGGGTTCAATCCCCGGATCGCCCCAATTTTTTACCAATATATTTTCCCTTCAATAGATATTTGATTTTTTTATTAAGATAAGGTAACAATTTTCTAAAAAATATTTAAAACTTATGTTTTTTCAGAGAATCTATTTTTCCTCGATAATAATAAATAAATAATTGAAACTTATAATAACTAAAACCAAACAATGCCTCCCAAAAAACCCGAATTGTACATCGTGATTCGTGATGAGTAGCACTTCCTGACTTTCTATAACGAGCACAACAAGAAGCTCGTGGTGATCGACGTGCACCCGACATGGAGCGGTGCCTGTGAAGCCATGTTCCCGGCCTATAAGAACCTGCAGACGAATGTGATCGACGAGTTCGAGAAACGGGTGGACATTCTGTTGGTGGACCAAGAGAAGATCGCCAACCTGAAGAACGACAAGTTTACTGCCACCTGCAGACCTCGGCTCCTCTTAGCGTTGGAAGGAAAAATAATAGCTGAGATTAATAACGCTAACATTCCCGAGTTGGATTAAAATGTGAAAAAGTTTGTTCCCTATATATGATTCGTCGATGTTTTTCTTTGTAATTTTTGAAACAAACAGACGCAAAAGGAAATATATTTCATCTTAAAAAATAAGAAATATATAACAAAAATATGAAAATTGTATTTTTAAAAAATATATTCGAAATTGTTCCCAAATCAGTGTATTGCCGACCGAATCTTTAGTAATCCCTCGAAATTTATAATATTATTTATTCATATATTTGTTTTATATTTATAAAGTTATTGAGTAATTTATGATCCAGCCAGATGAAACTCATCTCCTGATCAAAATGAATTCCTGTTTCGCTGATCTCGCCAAATCTTTCAAACCACAGGAGAAATTATCTCTTACTCTTGAGGAGAACAGCATTTCGATCAACTACCTACAACAGACATAAAACATTTCCTTGGAGTCTAATATTTCCTAATAATCTGTTCTCAACATGCTCACAGCCTTTGTCTTCGCATATCCTCAAATCGGCATCTCACTCTTTCGACGAAACATATTGTGGTTGGATGCTCCAATTTACAATCCTCAACTCCCCGAGCCAAAAGCAAAGCCAAAGAAAAATGTCTGCAAAGATGCGACTCTCCAGAGCGCAGACAGGGAGTAGAAGATCAGCAGTCAATTACTAATCGAACAGGTGAAACATAGACTTGGCAATTTGCACCCGCAGATCTAACAAGACTGCTTTGTGAGTTCAAATGAAGAAGGTGTTACCCTAATTTTTCTAAAAATTGATCACCTATTTAAGTTCAACCCATCCTTCCCTTCAAGTATATCGACCATCTACTTTTCGATTCGCGACCCCCAAACCAACACCGCCTAAGTGTTTATACAATCTGTGAATTTACCTTTAGGCGTGGCTCTGCCGATCCAAAGATACCTTTCAGGAAAACATTTGGTATGGGTGCAATTTGACAAGAAAGAGACCGAAACTGAAAAATATGAACAAGAATATATCTTAAGTCGTATGCTGAGGAAACTTATGGCCTTAAAAGCTGCTCCTCCAACACGTGACGGTGTTGAATCGAGAAAAAGATTGTACAATCGCATGGAGGTGCCAAGACCTTAAATCACTCACGAATATATACAAAATAACGCTTAAGAAAACCCATATTTTTAAGAAGATGATTATTCGGATAACCGAAATAAATATTAGGTAGTAGATCTTAGCCATCTTAAAGCACTCTGTCAGTTTAGTCAAGCGTTCATAGTATGTAAGAGCGCAACACAGTTTTTTCTGATCGACCAACATGCTGCCAGCTAAAAAATAGTATATGAAAAATTGCAAGATAGTCCAATCTCGTCAGTGCCCACCCCCTCACGAACGGGATCCAATGATTCCGAAAATACTACGGCACACACGAGTAACAATACCTCAAGCATTACCCTTTCTTGCTAATTTGCGCCTGTCTTAGAAGAGCGAAAAGAGTTGGTTTAATCCTTAGGGTGGAGGTTTACTGAAGATCAAAAGGGAAACAATTTGGAAATCAATTTTTCGCAGATTCCTTCTAAGGATTTATATTCGTATACGGGAGATGATTTCCAGCATATTCTGGAAAGTAGGGATTTAGATTGTAGTTGTGTATTCTCGCAATCAAGTCAGAATTATGAGACTCTCACAAATAAGATGATGGTCACTCCAAACTTGGAGAAGTGGGCTGCGGCCAGGGCGTGCAAGACGAGTTATCGTGTAGGGCAGAAACTCAGTATTTTCGAAATGCAAAGGATTCTCGACAATCTCAGCAGACTTAGGTCTC
The DNA here is from genome assembly GCA_022606495.2 of Halesus radiatus. Taxonomy (NCBI): domain Eukaryota; kingdom Metazoa; phylum Arthropoda; class Insecta; order Trichoptera; family Limnephilidae; genus Halesus; species Halesus radiatus. The sequence continues at coordinate 5,020 of JAHDVE020008033.1, read as the reverse complement.
CATTCAACTGTCCTCACTTGAGGCCGACTGTAATCCAGAGCCTTTCTTTGAAAGAGACGTTTAGGAAAATTAAGTATCAACACTCATATACGCTTTGATAACTAAAATATTTTTCCTCTTTTTTTTTATTGTTATTTACATTGATGTAAAAATACAATATTTCAAACAAATACTGAGTATTACAATTTTAGATAATAAAATGATTTTAAAAAAAATAGATTTCAAAAATAATAACTAAAAACAGAAAAAAATATTTAAGAAAATCTATCTGATTCCAGAAAGTCAATATGAGATTTCCTACCCAGAACTTTGTCGATCGTTCCAGCCTCAGTCTGCGTATCGAACCACACGTCCACCCGCACCAACTCCTGGATCCTCGCCAGCATGTTCCGACACACTTCTTGCACGATTGGGTCGTCATTGGCTTCGATCCGCGCAGAATAGTTAGGCACGAACCCGTCCTCTTTCGAACTCACGACCACCACTTTTTTAAACCATTTCAGGGAGTCATCAAGCGACAGTTTTAGAAGGAGGCTGCCTTCATCCGATAGATTCAATTCTGATAAGCTCTTGACTTTGTCGAACTTGATCATATACCAGATCCCCGCACTCACCAGAAAGTTGTCAATCTTCGAAGTACCGAGATGTGGGGAAGCAAAGGTGATGAGGGTATTTACTTTCTCCTTCAAATGTATGAGGTGCTTCATACCCGCACGAACCACTAATCCTCCTAGTGAATAGCCGACGAAGTTTATTCTCAGAAACTCGAAAGGGTTTCTCTCCACGAACTTGCTCACCTCTTCGGCAAAAAGCTCCCCCAATCGTTCAACACTTTCAGAAGTCTCGTCCTCAATAGAGTGGACGATCAAGCAAGAGCATTCCCTGACATTCGCTAATAGATAGTTTCGCAAGAGCTCCAGGTCAACTTCGCTGCCTTGATAGCCGTGGACGAAGACTGTTAGGGATTCTCCTTCGCATTTATTGGGCATCGGAATTTTGTCAGCGAACAGCAAAGGTTCTTTGTCCATTTTCACGAAGATGGGATCGAGTCGATTGCAGCGAGAAGTCCTGAATTTCGAGATCTATGCTTCTCTGTCGGATGAATTGCTCCTAAAGAGCCTGTTAATAACTGTGTCGATGCTAATTTTGCGGTGCTGATCTTTAAGAGATCTCCACAGTCTTTTAAAAAGCTTGGCTCCTATTTCCGAAATCATTCTCCAAATGTATCTCACGTTTTTTCCTACTTCATAACTTTCCTGTGAGTATACATATAATAATTTGTGATATATGATAAATGGTTTAAGAGAATAAAATTTAGTATTTAATTTTGGTTTTGGAAGAATTTGAGAGTCCTGAATAAAGAAAATTACCCTCAGTAGATTTAAGTAGATTTAATTGTCATCGATGGTCCCATATCTTTGAGAAAGCACTTCCTGGATATTTTCACGTTTGTCAATGGGGATATTCACGTTGTGGAGAGATGCTGGTTATTACTATATTTTAAACCAAGTTTTGTGTTAATTTTTTACTCATATATATAGATATTTTACTTATTTTTCGGGAAAAAACTCTAACCATTCAATCTCGGAAAGAAAATACCTCAGCTGCATATACTTCGAGTACAAATTGTTATAGTTATGCACTTGCTAATTTATTAGTTTTTCTGCTGCCCCTTTCATTGACATCTGTTCCAGAGGAACGCACATATACTTTGACAGTTCGGATACTGGCAGCATTCGGAATAAAGATTTGGTGGACTATTTTTTCTTGATCTACTCGCTCTTATTGGTCAAATCGCTCAGTTGGAATTCGTGGAATCTCAGACGGTAGTCGAGTCTGCAGGTGAGAATGGAAATTTCCAGTACTGAAAAATAGTCTTGCTGGTGGAATATTATATCACTATGAAATTCTGCTTCAAAAAGAGTGCGGTTGAGTTGGATGGTCTTGGTGCTTTTGCGTTTGAAGTCTGTCTTCATTATCCTTTCGGCATTGTGCAGTTCACTCTGCGAGATATCCAAATGTTCTAATGATACATCAAGCAATAACTGTTTTTTATTATTCTGGTTCTGGGGATTGGTACTATTTTGCTGGGAAGGATTATTATTACTGTTAATATTATTATTTTCGGGCTAAAAATCAATCTCTATCCGAAAGAGACAGCCTGACTCGAAGAATACGTTCTAGTCGTTGTAGGAGATATAGAAGCTCTTAGTCATGTATTCGTTGGTTTCAACGCAGGTGTAGGATTTGAAGAGTTCGAAGTTTTCGTTGGATCCTTCTAGGGGAATGGGGTAGCCGATTACGCTCTCATTTGGAGGTTATTTCTACTGCCTCAGGGAGAAACTAATAGCATAGAGACCTTTTTTGCAGAAATCAATGTTCCTAAACGAGTTTGGGACGACTAGCACTTCGATGACTTATCTGAGTTTCATTAAACCGTGAACTAATCTATATATATGTGTATAGTTTATAATATATTCTTTTTGAAATGTTTAGAATAGATTACTAATGTAGTTTGAGACTTATTTTTTAAAAAATCAGTGCCCATCTAATTCTTATTATTAACATTTCATATGTAACTACTTGATTTTTATTCAAGTTATGTAGATAAAATATTTAAACACATAATACATTTTTATCTAGAAGGATTTGTATTAATTAATTCTTCTTAATCCCAGATAAAATACAAATAAGTAACTCTGTCTAGGCCAGCAATTTAAGTTACTATATTTAACCAGCCTTTTAAACAAGAATATACATTTTAAAAGGGATATAGTCAAGTGGTCATACTTAATATCATAATATTTTACTCAATACTTTTTGTAATTTGAAAGTTAGCTTGTTATTAATATGAGTATTTATATTTAAAAAAAAAACTGGAGTCACAGCCATCAAAATTGATATCAAATTGATACATATTGAGTTATAATGAAAAATATAAACTATTATCATCATACTTCAGTGTAAGTTTTAATAAAATAACCATAAAATTACTTTATTTTAATGTGGTGATGCTACATTTGAATTAAAATGAGGCACCATCCATGTTTATGCATGTGTATTTTTCATTCCTTGTAAGGGAGAGGAGGATTATTCTTAAAGAAAGCTACCAAAATATCATTGTATTTCCCGGAATTTATGGCAATTCTCATCAAGACACCTTAGTCCAGACCCACCAGTCCTTGCGAGTTTGCATATTCTTTATGAATATCTGCCATTATGCTAAAGAAACCATTTCCGTAATGAATTCTGGCTGCATCTTCGATGGTTCTGAGGCCAGTGCTGAATTATTATTTGTTGAGCATGCCATCGCCATCCTTATCGAATTGGGTAATTTAGTTTTTTATTTGTTGGGTTATTGCTTAACCAGACTAGGTGGCTCCAGAGTCACTCTAACTCTTTTCTTATGAGTCATCCTACCTCCTCTCGTGTGAGTCTGAAAATACCAAGTATAATAACGCAAAGAGGATCAATAATTTATTCATTTGTTAGCTGTCGATGTTTTATTATTACTTTTCTCGATAGATTTATTATATATATAGATTTTTTGTTCAATTTTATTTATATAAACATTGATGGTGACAAACAAGTAACTTTAAGTGATTTTTGTTTTTCATTTTTGTTTGAACAATTAAAAAGTTATATTTATATTTATGTTTGTATTATTATTTTTAAATGTTCGTATCTTTATTTTAAAAAATCAAATAGGGTAAGGATCGAAGAAAATGAAGTTTTTGAACTCATTGTACTCAATCAACCCGCTATTATTCCTGTCGAACTTACTGAAAACTGGATTCAAAAGCCTTCTTTCGATAGGGATTTCCAGTTTGATCAACATCATGAATAGATCTTCGCTATTGAGGGCTTCTGCTTGTCCTTGATCAAACTAATCAAACACCTTCTTCAGCAGGAACTAATCATGGGTTCCTTAGGTTTTCTGGATCAGCTTGAATCTTATTTTTTTTACCGATGCTATCACTTATTAGGGTTAGTTCTGTAAAATTATTCAAAATGATAATAAAAAAAAACATTTTTGTTTTATTCATTTTTTGCTTACCTTTTGCAATTTCTATGCCGAACATCCCCACTGGGAACAAACAAAGAGCTGGAATGCAGTATCTCCTGGAATGTTGATATTCAAGTCATCATAAAAAGCGACGAACTCTTCTTTGGTCACCATTCCTTCAGGTGTCAAATTTACTAGGCTCATCAATTCTCTCTCCAAAACTTATCTAGTCTTCTTCCCTTATTTGAACTCCTTGAACTGTGATGGGTCAAACCTCTTTGCCAGGGTTGTTGCGTGGACGGCTCCTTTCTTCGAGACATCGATTTAATCGAATACGCTTTCGACAAGTTGTTTTCTTTCGGGCGATAATGATTCTCTAACATTTCCGAGAAATTGAAACCAACTGATGTTGCCTTGCCCATCTCCGTAAGCCTTGTCATAGGCTTGAATTTCGAATTTCTTGAAGAATAACCCATTTTTGTTGAGTGCCTCTTCGAACTGCAATAGAGTCACGAAACCAGACATCGGCTTATCATTTACGAAGAAAGCCCTGAATATCGTTCTGATGTTAGGCGTGTGCTTGTTCTTACTCAAATTGAGGCGAATTTGAAGATTGAGTCTATTGACCTGAGCATTTAATTCAACTCCATAGAATGCCATATTTAATTATTCTGTTCTTTATTTTTTTTTTTTTTAAATCTATATTATGTAATAAATAATAATAGCTTATGTTTTATGGTAAGTTTTATTTTTTGTCATATTTTTGTTAGATATATTTTGTATTATGGATAGGTAAACAAAAATTCAATTATTATTTCTAAATATCCTATAATACATAAAAGGGAAAATAATCAATGAGATAAAGAATCAGAAATAACATTTTTCACTCAAAGTTGGAAAGCTTTGAGAAAATATGGATTTTTTCCTTGATACTTAATTTTAAAATATTCCCCATCTTAATATGGTGATATTTCAATCATCTAATATATGGTTAAGTACCCTAAAACTGACCTG
>JAHDVE020008032.1:0-24804 GCA_022606495.2 Halesus radiatus | reverse complement strand
CTAAGAGGAATTTTTTCAGCAGTTAAAGTCGTCTAAAATATAAGTCCATCCGATTTCTAAACGAGTTCGAGGTTCAAGCTCTTTCCTTATAACTTAGCAGTAAAATTATAATTGTTTAATTCTGAAGTGAATTTGGCTAGCGACATTTGCTTTTCTTTATTGATGTATATATATATTTTTTAAAAAAAATATGTTATGCTACACATAATTTTTATAAACCATCTAAATAACCCATTTAAAAAAAAAAAATAGATGCATGTTTTCTTTTTATTTTTTATAAATATCTATAATCTAATATAAAACTAATTGTAAAAAAGTGCTCCAATTATTATTGCAAAATACCAACTATTTTTTTTAAAGACTGTTACTATCATTTCTTCGATTATCTATACATCTATTGAAGTAATGTTAAAGTTTTACACATCAATGAAATATTATATGACTAAATATTTTTTTTAGATTTCCCTCAAATCTTAAAATATTATATTTATAATTTATAGCCAACTGTCATCGGTGGTTAGAATATTTTTTAAATATATACTGTTCACCATTCGAGACAAATACTGGGCCATTTGAAACAATTATATGATATATCCATTAAAAAAATATATTGAGGTTTATTGAATTTGATTGAGTAGGCATTATCATTATAAATTAAAATGAATTGTGACCTAAAGTAATTTTGAGGAAACAATAATAAGTACATATTAAAATAAAGTAGTGGGTTCAATTAAATATATTGTATACAATCTGACTGCCTAGGAAATCCTCAAAATATAATCAGTAGAGAATTCCTTGCGCAAAGTATTGCCATTTATCGTACCATCGAGCCCTCCAGTTGTCAATGCTCGCATTAATTAAGGATTGACAGTAGAGGGATAACTCAATGTCCGTATTGATACCAGCCGGATTGAACCTGTTCTCCAACTCGGTGATTGCCACCTCTCCCTTCTCGAAACAGGGCATAGTGTTCCCATGACTGCAATACATCAGCTTCACCAGCAACAAAATTCGGTCTTGGTGTTTGCGAGCGGCGTTGAACCCTTGGTAAAATAACTTTCGAAACTATTGGAAATACTTTGAGTCGAGACCCCCCAGTACTCGCACATACTCGACTGGAAGTTTGAAAGGGACATTTCTCTAGATTTCAACTCCTTTCCCCGGAGAATTACTGATGAAGAACCCATAATCGATGTGGATAAGTGACCCAGCTCTGGAAATCATGATGTTCCCATTATGCCGATCCTTGATTTGAAGCAGATAAGTCAAGAGACTGTAACCCGCGAGGCTTCGACAGAACTTCTTGATGCGCTGTTTGCCCACGATCACATCTTCCAAAGAAGCTTCCCTGCGTTTTAGTTCATCGATAGTGAGGCAATCCTCCAAAAACTCTATGATTCCGGAATTATAAGAAGTTGATATGATCTAATAAGGATACAACTAAATCTGAACTCCCTCTTCTTCAAAGATTTATTGGAAATTCCTGATAAGTTGGAGAGCAAATTGTTACTGTTTGAGATTGTCGTTGGATTTGACCACCATCGTCACCAGCTGGTAACCGGGTAGGTTGCTATAGGGAGAGTACTCGGCGATTCTCTTCTTCTTGTGTTCGGGAGTTTCAGGAAAGAGCTGATTGATGCGGTCCTATTCTTGCTTATGTTAGGTCTTTACGGTGCTTTCCTATTTATATGCAGAAGGCACAACAATACTCGATGGAGATTGATTAATATTTTGAGTATGGTGATCTTCGCCTTATTAATGGAAGTGTTGGAGCAATTTGTTCTTGCCTTGCTGCGTCAGTCTGAAGAACTTATCGAGAATCTTGTATTTATTGACGATTCTTTCGAGTCCTTTACTTGGCTCTACGACAGAGGATGGCGTCATCCGTTCGGAATGCAAATTGTCGTCAGACACATGCTTTGAGAGACTTTATTATTCAATGATTTACTCTGAGCGACTTCTTTGGCGGATGTCCGGTTTCAAATAGTCCAGATTTTATTGGAAAACCTCTACGCACAAATAGTAAGGCGCTCTTTATTTAGTATTATAAACTTTTGCTTCCTAAAAGACGATGTTCAGCAGAGTTAACTATCGGATATTTTCTAAAAATAGATAATAAATCATCAAAATATATATATTTATATTTATGTTATCTATTATTGTGGTACGTTTTGTAAATGGAATGCTGATCCGAGCAGGTAATCTCGCATTTACTTTTCGAAGCTATTCGACTAAATATTAACGTTTGTTTTGGCCTTTGAATCTAAGCTTTTAGCTGATTTAGACCAAGTCTTCGATAAAGCCAATTGAAGACTCAAAATAGTTATCTACTGAAGGGCGATTTCCGTAGATTGAATTATAAATCCTATCGACAGCGATAGCTTGCACTTTCTAATATGATTCCTATTTGGTGTAGTTTCTATGCTGGTACCGTGTTGCCTCCTCGGACAGTTTCCCTCGGACTTCATGGGGCCTGATTTTCCACCTCTCCGACATGATCTTTTGTAGCCTCACAGTATATTGTCTTACTATCTCGATCGACGCCATAGTTTCATCGAACCTCTCTAGACTATTAATATAGTAGTAGAGCCGATGTGCAAAGTAGATGGTGAGTTTACAGGATTTCTAGAGCAGATTGATAAGCTAAGGGTTGTCCATTTCGTCGTGGAAGACTAAATAAGTGCACAGTTGGGGAATGTAGAACTCAAGATCGTCTTTACTATCGTGGCTGCGCTTTCTGGTGTTCGAAACCAGGCTTACTCTCTCAACCATTTGCATATAGAGCTCACTAGAGCCGGCCCACAAAAGCACCATGAGCATGTCGAAGGGCCGGACTTCCTTTTCCTCATCGATGAGATAGTCTTTGGTGAGCCGATGGAACATCGTTCTGCGGTCTTTGGAGGTTAAGAGCGACCTATCTGACGATTGGCAACAATAGAAACATTTACAGCAAAGTGCTTTCTGTAAAATAGCTAAAACAATAAATTATACAATCATTATATATATGTTGTGGAGATTAATTTTTTGTAGTTTTTAAGGTAATAATATGCTTTTGATTGTTACAGTAGCTTCGCTTTTTTAGAATCTGAATGGAGGATGATGATGAAGACAGTTAAGATTTGGGTTTTTATTAAGGTGCTGTTGATGCTTGCATAGAAAATGTTTTTCGCTTTATCAAAATTTTGATATGAAAATAACTTTATATTTGTTCTAAAAAAAAAAGTTAAATTTATCTTAAAATATGTACACTTTTAATAAGTAAAAAATAACCTTGTTAAAAAATTACCCCCAACTTTTATGACTAAAATTATTATTTATAGATACAGGGTAGATTTCTCCTCCATGGAGGAGGTTGGAAATGGATCACTTTATAGATAAAAATTGTTTTTTTATAAATATCATTATCATAAAAATCGATTAATTCATTTTTGTTTTTAATCCTTTAGTTTTTGTAAAAAATAAATAACGCTGCCTTGGTCCTGGTAACGGATGTTCCAATATTAAATAGTTAAATTAAGAATCTCCGAGGTCTGATATTAAAAAAAACAAATATTGATGCACTAGTGACTCAAATGCTGCCTCCCCAATTTCTATTTCTAATCAAGCAAGCCACTGAGGAGTAAGCTTTATGATAAAATAATAATGTGACCGTTGTCTTTTAATCTTTGCTATTTTAAGCATTACCAATGTCTGCAAGGCTACGTCTTATGGATCGATGCGGTGCAGTATTGCTATATTTCATTTCTTTATAAATGAGTATGTAAAAGATCGTTTTTGTGACTTTGACAGCGGATGCAGTGGGGTCATCAGTTGAATGTTTCTTTCACATTATATTTTTTTGGGTCTTCTTCAAATTAGGATTGAATTTGGAAAGAGCAAAGCCGATTGCCGTTAGTGGTAGCCATGGATCATCAAATTCTTTAGACATAGCATGAAAAGTCTAGTGTTTAGCCAAACCCACACTTTCGAATATGTCTTTATAGCTATAAACACTCGAAAATATTTTTTTTCAAGGATACTGGTAAGAGGTGGTTGAATTCTAAAATTTTGAATGATTGTTGGAGTATAATAAACTATAACGGATTAAAAACTGGTGTGGATCGGTGGAAGCATTAATGGTTTTGTTCATTATGAATAGTGATTATGTAAAAAGGGAATATGAAAGTTTGACAGATTTATAAATAATTTTCTATTTGTAAATATATATTAAATCATCATTTACTCGAATATTTTCAACAATATATATTGCATAAATATCAGTCTTATCATTATTGATGTTATTATGACTAGAAAAACTCCCATAAAACTTAATGGCGAATCTTTTATTAATAGCTCAAGTTTTTTTTTATCATAATTTTATGTGTCTATTTATGTTTATAGTTTTTATGATATACCTTTTATAGATACTCTTTCTACATGTTTTTTATCGTACTTCGAATGATATATAAAAATATAAAGGGAAAATTACACAAAAATTGCTTATTTGTATTTTGATTTATAGTTTTTTTAAATACAATTTTACAATAACAATAGATGTCAATCCAAAGTAAAAATATCTATTTTATATTATTACCCATTTTTTTTATATTTAAAATCAATATTAAATACAGCCTTTGTTTGAAAACATGGTTGAGCGAATTACCACACATCTCGTAGATTTGTACAGATGTATTGTTATTATTATCTTAAATACAATAAAAATATTTATTTACATTTCCATTAATTTTTATCATTCCAAGTTCCCCCTCCTCTATCCAAAGATTATAGTAAAATATTATTCAACTCCTCAAATATATGATCAACCAACATGTCCTTTGCTTCTATCTAATTAAATATAATAAATAATATTTGCTATGTATATTATTATTGATATTACATCAGACATTGCTTCAGATTGATTTCCCAAATGTTCCACAGCCACATATCATTGACCCTAATTACCCTTCTTACACTTGTCAAGATTGCTCAAGCCCAGTACGTCTTGGTCCAGAGTCTTAGTGGGTCCAGCAGCAAATTATATGGTGTGCTGTTATCAACTGATTACAATTACATTTTTAGTGGAAGCAAAGACACTAACACTCGAGTCTATGTTTATAATAATTCAACACATTTATTCAGTTTGCTACAAACTTTAAGTGAGGCTGCTGATAATATCTACGAAATCACGATCAGCTCAGACAAAATATACTTGGCCACTGCTAGTAAGGATTCAAGAGTAAGAGTCTATAAGTTGACAGGAAGCACTTACTCGCTTTTCCAGACAATTACAATTATGGGGTAAAACATCTTCTCAGTGGGATTTGACTCGACAGCCAGTAAACTCGCAGTTGGCGATGGTTCAAAGAATGCATATGTTTATTTATTTAATGGGACAGGATATAATATGTTACAAAAAATGACGCAAGCCGGAGCAGGTATAAACTGTGTGAGCCTCTCCGATGATGGGTTGATTTTAACCTCCGGCAGCATGGATAATGTGTGCAGGGTGTATCTCTATGACGGGACAAGTTTCAATATCTTCCAGAACTTAACCGATGCCACAGATAGTATCTACTACAGCGTTGTCTCGAGTGACAAGACTTACATTGTGACGGGAAGCCTCGATAATGGAGTTCGTACTTACATTCAGAATACCACGTCGGGACGTTATTCTCTCCACCAAACATTGACTCAAGCTACACAAGGAATTAAGAGCGTCAAAATCTCCAGGGATGACACCATGATTTTCGCTGCCAGTTCTGACGGTTGGACCCGCAGTTACAACTACACTGCCCCTAACTTTAATTATGTCCAGAACATATCCCCAAATAGCGCTTCTGGGAAAACGTGTCTTTCTGTCTCTCAGGACAAGACATATTTAATATAGGGGGATGACGCAGGGGTTATAAGAATCTACCGTCGCTGCTATATTTTTATGGCCAGCTGTTTCACTTGCTCATCGACCACTGTCTGTACCCGATGTGATGTGGGATGTACCGTCTCCCCTACAAATGTAAGCATATGTGTGCTTTGTAACATTACACTCAACAATTGCACAGCTTGTAACTCTACAACTGTATGCACAACATGTACTTCAGGATTTTTTCTTTCTAGTGGACTTTGTGTTGTTTGCAGTGCCAGTCTGAGCAACTGCCTCACCTGCTCCTCCTCTTCAATATGCCTCACATGTGGAACTAATTTTATTTTAAATTCTTCTTCCCGTTGCGTTACCTGTGGGACTATAATGTCGAACTGTCTTTCATGTGTATCTAACACGGTTTGCACTTCATGTACAAGTGGTTATACCCTAAATTCGACATCTTTATGTGTTGCTTGTTATGCCACTCTTTCAGGGTGTGGTACTTGTACCAGCACCACTAGCTGCACTACTTGTATCACAGGCTACACTCTTTCGGGAAACACATGCACTAATTGCTCGGCTGTCATGGCCAACTGTACGACTTGTTCTTCGACTACTGTCTGTACGGCCTGTTCCTCCGGATACGCAGTGAAGAACAGTAACACTTGCCAGGCCTGTAATGTAACACTCACTGCATGCGTCTCTTGCTCCTCCACCACTGTCTGCATTTCCTGCTCCTCTTCTGTGTACTACTTGAACTCATCGGGAAGTTGCGTGGCCTGCTCCAGTATCACTGGTTGCAATACATGCACAAGTGGGTCTATTTGTAATACGTGTAATGCTGGCTACTTTAAGTCGGGTACCACCTGCTCGACCTGCTCGAGCATCACCAGCAACTGCGTCGACTGTTCTGGCAACACTTGTACTGCTTGCAGCTCTACTTATATTCTCTCTTCTGGCAGTACATGCCAGCTCTGCAACCTCACCTTGACTAACTGCGTGAGTTGCTCGTCAACGACTGTCTGCACTATTTGCGACAACACTTCCACTCTCGTCGCAAGCCAATGCCAATTATGCAGCAGTGTTCTCGCCGACTGTACCCAATGCTCGTCAACGAGCGTATGCACCTCCTGTGACTTGGGTTTTCAACTCCTTTCAGGAAGTAAGGTTTGTACTGTTATTCCTTGTTCAGTCTCTAATTGTTCGGCTTGTGGCGCCAACTCTACTGTCTGTTCAACCTGTGCTAACAGTTATGCAGTCAATGCAGCCTTAACTTGTGATTACTGCAACTTGACTCTATCCAACTGCGTTCTCTGTACCTCGAACAGTGTTTGTACCCAATGCGTTGGAGGTTTCCAAGTCATATCAGATAACACTTGTGCCAATTCTTCGGCCTGTCTACCCAACTTTTGTACGGCTTGCCAAGGGCCAGAAAATTGCACTCAGTGTCTGACTGGCTATTTCCTTGCTTCCATAAATATCCCGACGCTGTGTTCTGCTTGCTCGGACTTCCTTCCGAACTGTGCTTCTTGCAGCTCTCCAGCCTCTTGCGACCAGTGCCAGTCCGGCTACTCTATTGCCAGCAATGGTACGTGCAGTGCCGACGGGCCGGCCCAATCTAACTCGATCACCCTGGTGTCAAGCCTCAAGGACCCTTCCAGCAACGCTTTATCGTGCGTATTTAAGGTGTTCCCTAAACTCACGAGTTTAAATGATATCGGTAACATTAGCCAGTACTTCAACATCAGTGACCCTTCTGTCGATGTGACTTATTCGTTGGACCCTGTGACTGGTCTCGTGACTGCCAACATCGCTTACTCGTCAGATTTGCAAGGGAACAACCTCAGTTTTACCTTCAACCCGCCAAATGGCAACAGCTCTACGGTTAGCTTTGCGGTGAGTCCCGACAATAACATCCTGGCCGTGGTTTAATCCGCCGAGACATACAACTCTGTTAAGACACTCACAACTGTCGCGAAGGCTCTCGTTTACCTCGCAATCATGGGTTTCTTACTCAGTATGTTTACCTCTGCCAAGTTTATTGGGATTGAAATGATCGGGGTGGTCCAGCTCTCGTTCCTCGCTCTGCTCGTCCTTGACCCTCTTCCTGCGGTGGTCAGCTCGGTCCTGCAGTTCTCCTTGAGCAACGGACTCAACACCCTCTATGCATCATCAAGTGCGAACATTGTTGATACTCGCGTTCCTAAACGGTTCTCTGCTCTCTCCTTTGAATCCCCTGTCGCCTACAACTTCAACTTTATGTTCATCGTCCTCTGCCTCCCTTTGTTAATCGCAGGAATTTTGCTTGCGCTTTCAAAAATAGTAAAGTCTCGAACTGCCTAATTGGTAAAACTCAGTTGGATAGTATTTTGCGAGTACCTCTTGACCGCCGTACTGTTTGTGGAGTATCATATGATAACTGGGGCACTGATATTTGCTTTATATCCGCCTCTCAGTTCCAACCCCCTCTTTGGCTTCAGCTTGATCGAAGTCTTCGTCTTCGTTGGCTGTTTGGTTGCGACTACAATTCTCTTCAAAACCAAAACTGACGCTCCCACATACTTTGGCGATTATAAAGTTGGGTTTTCTCCTCGGCCCTTTGCCCAACTCTACATTTGGTGGATTTCAGTCCAGCGTTTGCTAATTCCCATCGTATTCGTGGCTCTCGGGGATTCGAGTTCTGCAGGCTTTGTGGCTATGGTGGTTCCCATAACTTCGGCTGGCGCGATCGCAGTAAGCAGACCTTATCTCCACAAATACAATAATTTTCGCGCTGGATTCAACGAAATAGCGAGCGCGATCATACTCGGACTCTATGGTTATCTGAGAAGCAATGAACAGAATGGATTACCCCCTCAAGCCTCTGCGTCTGAAGGCGTGGCTGGAGCTTGCCTGGGACTAGTGGCTATAGTCATAGTTTGCAATATCCTTGCGATAATCAAATATAAATATGATCTTTGCAGGGTGAGCAAAGAGTCCCTTTCTGCTGCCAAAGAAAATGCTGATCCTAACAACGACAACCTTTCCTAAAATACAAATAAACTCCTGCGTCAGCATATGGAAGACGGAGGAATCTTTAAGAACCTTACCTAAAGCAATTTCAAGCAGCAACATTTAACTCCATCGATTAACTCGGCTAGGCAACTTCTTTCGAGTAGGACGGGAGGGTACTCGAGGATCGACCACATGGATCAGGAATCTTAGCCAGGAAGTCCCAAGAAGGCAGAGCAAATTACAATGCCGAGAAAGTTGAGCGTAGCACCTCGTCTCGGAAAGGAGTGTAAATTTAACGAGGATGTGGAATCGATAAACGAATAGTAATTTGAAGGCATCTGAATTATTTTTAGCGACACAATTTGATATATAAGTATTTTTTTCCTTCATTATCTTCGAAATAGTCATTCGAATTAAACCTTATTATTCTTCTGATAAATTTATCAAATCGTAATAGTATGTATATGTGCGTATTTCATTCCTAAATTTATATGAGTAAACAATTAAATATTTAAAAGTCAACTTTTAAGGTTTTTAAAAAATATTATAAAAAATATAATAAAAAAGATGATAACAAAAAAATATATGAAATATGAAATATACTACACTTAATTGTATAATTGAACATAATATATGGAAAAAGGTATAGCCGTGTACTGGCCTGGTTAAACCTTCCTTCCCACAAAATATTAATATGTATATAAGATACTAGAACTATTCCTAATGATGTATATTATTTCGTTTACTATTAATTTTACAGAAGGTTTAAAGAATATTATAAATATAGTATTCGGAGAATTTTCTTGTTATTTATAATGGATACGACGATTGATATTGAAAGGATAAGTTCATTTAATTTTTTTATCAAAAGTATAAATGATACGAAAGACCTCTTTCTTATGTCGGACAATATATTTGCATTTTATTTTATTTATTTTATTTTTATATACTCTTCACGTTTTCATTCACTATGCTTATTGGTGGCAATATTTTCCATTAAATCGATATAAAATGCGATTCTTCGTTGCTGCTTATTATGATTTATTGTCTATAGTAGTGAGTCTTTCTCTTGACTTCCATTTCGAGAAACATAACATCACTTGAAGGTTCTTATGTGTTAAGATATTGGTCAAAAAGTGAGTGAGGGAAAGTTATCATAAAAATTAAACATACTGAATAAGATTGCCATAATTTTCAAATTAATTTATAGAATCATTACCAATCAATTCAGCGATTTTTTAATTCAAAATAATTTTAATTTGAAAAGAATGAAAAGTAAGGACAATTCACACTCGCCAATCGACAATGCGCCTCGTAATCAATAAAATACCTTGGCTCATCAGACTACTCCTATCAGATCCTCTGGAATTGGAAGTCGCCAGTTTGAAGGACGACAAGCTTGCACTCAAAGCTAGTCCCCTAAAATTTGGCAGATACCATCAACCAAAATCTAATGTCGTGCCAAAAACTTTTGGACCTTAATCATAGTCTACTAATTTTATTTTTTTAAAACTTTATTTTTTATTCCAGAGATTTGCTAGTCCATCAGCCATTCCGTCCAGGGATGTGTGAAATAGGTTCTTGATTGAAGTGGTTTCTGTTTCAAAATACTTTATGAACAGGGTTAGTTTGAGCTTAAAATTCAGAAATTATATTATACTCGCAGGTAGGCACATCACTGACTGTTTAACTTACTTTTTAATATATTTCCACCTCCTCCAATATCCCCAATATCCCCAATACATCCCCATACCTTCCCCATAACTCTCCAACCCAAAAAAAATCCATTTTTTTGAAATATTATTTTTTGTATCTTTTTCGTTGTTTTTTGTATTCAATAAAAAAATATTGAATTTTTCTTTTTCTTTTGACTTTTGTGATTTCTTTTATTGATCTGAATTTAAAAAAATTAAAATCATATCTATCTTTTCAAAATAAAAATAAAATATAAAAGCCGTTAGATAACGAACCACTAATTTAAAATTAAAAAAGAAATATAAGGGGTTGGGAGGTTGCAGAGGGTTAGAGGTTAAGGTTGGGGTTGGGGTTGGGGTTGGGGTTGGGGTTGGGGTTGGGGTTGGGGTTGGGGTTGAGGTTGGGGTTGGGGTTGGGGTTGGGGTTGGGGTTGGGGTTGGGGTTGGGGTTGGGGTTGGGGTTGGGGTTGGGGTTGGGGTGTTGGGGTTGGGGTTGGGGTTGGGGTTGGGGTTGGGGTTGGGGTTGGGGTTGGGGTTGGGGTTGGGGTTGGGCAAAAGCCAATTGGGCAAAAAATACTGCAAACGATTTTTTTATAATTTCTAAATGGGTAGTTAAGAAAAATGATAAGGTTTACAATGACAAATATTCTTAGACTATAAACATTTAAGTTCTATATAAAATACAAGCTGAAATTTTAGATAAAATGCCCGAAAATGTTTTCACTGGTTTTAAAACTACACTTATTTTCACACAATTTGTTATACATATCATGGAATTTAAGAGAATATGGTTTGATGATTTTCGTCACTGGAAACCTTAGTCATTTTCCCCCACTACTCGTATAGAATTTACTAAAATTAAAACTTTTTTATGTGCTATTTGTAAATTATTTAAGTATCTTCCAAGCCAATCTTAAAAAGTCTGCACCAGTGCTACATAGTAACAGACACCGAACTTATAGTTTGATGATTTTTTCCACTCTTAAAAAAACGACATTAATTAAAAGCAATAAAATAAATCATGCACAATTTATAGGCGTTGGACGTCATTGTCGGTAGACCGTTACAAAGTTTTTGGTGATGCGGAAAAAAGCTTTTCTGTTTTAAAGTTAAGATATTAATATAATCTACGTGTTATGTTTGAAGACTTTTCAGAACGTAGCTAAGTCTTTAATGGGGTGATTATTGTCAAAAGGTTGTAAACACTTTCTAGTCAATCGTATTTACAATCAAGTTGATTCAGATATTTTTCATGGTAGACAAGTCCGAAGAACTCGGAAAAGAGTTTGTACAAAGAAATTCACTGGATAATATGTGTGAATAGATTTGTGGTCCGTTAGTGTCAAGAGCGAATTAAAAGATTTTGATGGACAAATTTTATGTAAATGGTAGGTAATTTTACTGTCATTCGTAAGTATGATATGGCATTATTAATTCCAAAGATTCTTACTTCATAAACTTTTCTTATCTGTATGTTTTTCTAAATAATATCACATAAATTTATTACATTAACTAAAACGGCGGTTTTTCTTCTCATTATTCCACTAAAAATAACTACTATGTCATTATAAAAACGTCTTCGAAAATAATATTTTTATTCCCGACTATTGACTTAATTCTACATACGTGATATAGATAAAAATGACTGCACCGTATGAAATTTAATTTGTTGATTTTCGCTCATAAATTAATATTTTTGTTAAGTGCACGAATCCAAGTTTAAGCTACAGTAAGCAGAGAGTAAACGCCGCTGGGGTATACGAGTATATTTTTGCTATCTTTTGTAAATTTTCGAGCCACGCCACTGCCTATGAAGCTTTCACACAGTGTCTAATATACAGTAAACATTTCATTGACGCGTGCTTTCAGCAAACATTGCCGTCAGCGTCCTGCGCAAATATCGCCAGTGACGAGACATTTTATGGGGTGACAGAAACACGTGAAATCATTTTTCGCGCCCTTGGTGTAGTACGGTTCCTAATTCGAAATAAACTTTTGCTCTATACGCTATAAATGATAATATTAAATAGCGCATTAATGAATAAAAAGTCCAACTATAACCATGTAGGTTAAAATTTTGAATTCGATAGTCTTGAAACTAGTTTTTAAGACCTTAATTGATAGTCTCTAGAAACGGTTGTGTGACAAAAAGATATGCAACAGGCTGAGGAAGGATGAGGGTAGATTGAATACAGCAGAAATGAGATATCTGGAGTATGTACTAGTATGCATGGTAAAAAAAAGAATTGCTGCCAATATATGAATGCATGAACATACATAGATGTGAATACAATAAAAACATTCCCGGGTTGCAAATAATCTGACACTATTTGAAAATCTCCTACTACACTCACAGTAAGCGGAAGGTGTTGGTTGTGTCGTGATGGAGGACTTAGCCATTCGAAGATTTGAACTCCCGACTCCTGGTTGGTACTGACTGGCCAAGGAACCGGTTTGAAGGGAGAAGGGAGAGAATCTGGAGAATTAATTGAAGAAGTAGATTCATAGATATAAAGATGGTTATATCAATTTAATGTTGAAAAATGTAGGAAGATAACCGCTCGGGTCATATAGTCGCCTATTTGCCACGGAATATCAATAGCTGTAGAGTCACGTAGTGACATATCTGCCACCAAGTGATACGTCCTCATAAAACTCGTACTATCAAACATGTGATATTAAGGCCTCCATGGTCGAGGGGTAAAGCTCTCGACTACGAATCCGAAGGTCGCGGGTTCAAATCCCGGCGTGCGGAAGTAATTTTTATTTAATTAATTTGTGTTTTTTCACAATTAATTCATTTAAAAATAATATATACTATATTTGCGCACATTCCAGAGTGGAAGATACTTTCAGTATCGCCCTGGTGAAAGACCACCATTCAGAATTGAAACGTTGCTTGAAATGGCTTTTAGCCGTGTTTGGTGACCAGATCTGAATAGCCAGGTATTTACCCTTTTCCCCACCTTCCTCTCCCCTTCTCCTTCCCCTCCCCAATACCTTCAGCCTCACAACATTCCCCAATTGGGAATGCCATAGTCTCACTGGCTCCAGACGGTTAGGAGCAGTTTGGGACTCTTGTAAGGTATTCATATAAAAAATAAAAAAAAAGAGTTTTAGAAAGATAGAACACCAAACATTCTCTATGTTTTTAAGACTATGCAAAAACGCCTCCAAATAATTTCAAATTCTATGAAGATATTGAAGTTATGGAGATTTTAAAAATATTGGAGGTTTGCCAATTTTTTTAATCATTATTTTTATGTGAAACGAAAAAAGAATTCAAGTTAAAATAATCTTAATACCTTTGTGTAATAAAATGTGTATTTTTAGTATCGTATGAAGTCGTATTTACATACAGTTTACAAGAAAAAACCATCGATAAGTAAGCAAATTTAAAAACTTTATCGACTTCCGCGTTCACAAATTTAATATTTTTACTTGCATATTTCCATTTTGCAAAATCAGAAAGTGTCTTTGCTTTCAAAAACGGTATTTCATTTTGGCGTATACTCGTATTCATAAACAGCGAATCTATTGTAAACCGAATGTCAAGCGGGAATATTTCTAAATAAATCTCTAATTTGGTAGATGGTCGTAACTGACATGATACTATATTTTCTAGACCCGGATGGCTTACGTTTTATTTTTTACGGTACACATGTTACAAATTTCTATCCATATCTGGTGATGGAAAAGACATTGCGGTCTAAAAGTAGTACCTTCAATCAGAAAAAAAATGAATTTTCGGGCGATACAAATAATAATTTGGAGTTGTTGCCTTTCTGGTCTGAAAGGACGATTTGCTTATTTTGGTCGCCAAACACATCGGCAGTACGGGCAGTCGTACTCGCTCCCGGGCTAAATGACACATGTGTTTGCTTTCCCCGGCAACCGCCTGCGCCTTAGTGCATTTCACCCAGGAAAATACGATACTCATCCATGTCTTTATTTATAGATTTTTCAACAAAAATGTGACAATTTGTTATGCGTGCTGATATTTGAAAATTTAATTTTCATGAACATTCATCAATTTTACGTACGTGCATATGTCCTCCACCTATGTTGATACTTCGGCTCTGGATATAGTGAACAAATGGATTAACTTTCTTCAATAGATTTGTAGTTATTTTATGGCGTCATTATTAACAAATTAATAAGAATTGCTTTATTTACACCACTGTTTTTAATATCAAATATCAACATGTTTCGAAAGCAAAGCTTTCCTCAACAGGATACATGGTATACTAAAAAATAATGAAAAGTATAGACAAATGAAAAACATAGAAAATAATAATGAAAGAATAGAAAATTTATAAACCAAAACCAAAATTATCAATTAGTAATGAACGTGAGTAAGTAATTAATTAAAAATGTGAAAAAATATTTAAAAAATTAAAAATAATTATAAATTAATAAAAATTGAATAATTTAATATACTTTTATAATGTTTAATATATTTATACTCTTATATTAAAAACAGTGTCGTAAACAACATAATTCTTATTAATTTATAAATTTGGATATCTATGAGAAACCTTATTTTGCTCTCCCCACTAATCAGTATCTCTTGTTTTATTCATATTATAAAGTATACTAAACTTGTTATTTAATGGTCATTACTAATAAGTCATTAACATCACAGCAGAGTATATTATGCATATAAAAATATTAGTTCAATTAGTGGAAAAAACCATAATGAAACGTTGTTCCAGAGCTGAAATTTCGACGTAGTTTTTCTTCCAGTGTAGGCCACGGAAATCTTATAACAAAGTGCCTCACTTTATCCTTAGGTTCTTCAAATTGAGTTCCTACTAGGTTTATTTCAGGAAAGGTGTATTTTGAATTCAACACACTGGCGAATTTCAAAAGAAAATTCAAAAATTTGTATTCGTAATTCATTAGGTTTTGCAGACTCTAAACCTCAATAAATTAATCAAGATTGCTCCCTACCCGGAAAGATTCCGGTTTAATCATTTTCCAGATTTCCGAGTTTTCTGTTTGATGCCACCCTGAATCTTCCTAACAAGTAGCATCATTAAAAATTCACTTCAACAAGGATTCTCCCATCTCGTTAATATCCCAAATTATTTACTCGATATTACCAGCAAAAGTTCATACAAATTTAACATGTAATCATTTATCCTGGTTAATTTTGCTTCAAATTTACATTATAAAAACCCTAAATCTTTTCAAAAAATTTCGTATATATGAAACACAATCGCTTTGTTTGAAACTGGTCGTTAAAAGGCTGCAATCTGAACACTTCCTTAATGACAACGGACAAAAGAAAGGACGAAGATTTATGCAGCGAGGGAATTTAATTTGCATCGTTTTGCATGAATTAAAAGCAGATGATCCTTGGCGATGACTAAATGAATATGGAAACCCAAAGAGATACAGTGGTTATCTCGTTACGCCGAATTTCGTGTGCTGGCAAATTTAATGAAGAATTCAAGCGAATTGATAGTGTCATCGTCAATTATCGCGTAAATTCAGAACGAAAACCGAGATGTTGAAATTTTA
This sequence comes from Halesus radiatus, assembly GCA_022606495.2. NCBI lineage: Eukaryota > Metazoa > Arthropoda > Insecta > Trichoptera > Limnephilidae > Halesus > Halesus radiatus. The sequence goes on along the minus strand of JAHDVE020008032.1, from coordinate 8,751 downwards.
TTTAAGACAGCGTATAATCAACCATTTTATGAAGTTTATTCAGTAATTTTATAAGATAGATAAGAATGTTAGGTTTTTATTAAATTCTTACATTTCGAAAGAACTTAAGCTGTAAATTAACGATCCCATTTAAAGAATTAAAATTATTTCGTTATTTTGAAATCATCAGAGAAGATTTAGTTTATTACTTGCTGGAGGTTGAAAGGTGGAGAAAACATAGAAGCTGACAAGCCATCCCGCGTCGAGTTGTTTAACATAAGATTGGGTTTACGTTTTACATTGTAATGTAACAATTAGTTAACTATGCACAAACATTGGGCACTTGTTTTGTATATATTTCCATAGATGTACGCCGTGTATTTAGATTATTATTATTATTTTTACTAAAGTGTTTCACTTACCAAATAAAATTAGCAATTTTAACAGTGATGATATTTGAAAAAGGATCCATACCTGAAACAGAAGAAAAAAATATTGTATTATAACAGCTGTACGCTTCATTGTAATATTAATTACTGAAAATAATATCAATAATTCTCAAAAAAAATATGAAACAGAAGAAGATACAGAAAATAAAAAGATACAGTCCAGAGGTTATCTAAAAAAATATGTATTCCTAAAAGGCATACAAACATTAATTTGAATGCTATTTGATTTGAGCTCTTACAGGATAAAAAAAAGAAACAAAAACTACGAAATAATTTAAAACACATTTTTTTCTAATCTTGAGTGGTGTAAGTTGGTTTTATTTTGACGTAAGAGCTTAAAAATAATGAACATCTTAGACACAAATTATCTTTAAAAGATCCAACAACAAAATTAAAAACTTATACCCTTTGGCTTGTATAAACATTTTGTATTCATGAAACCCATTAGCCACCTTTCAAAGTTCTCGAAGCAGAGTTAAAAAAAAAAAAAAACAATGTCTACATGCAAGTATAATTAGGTACTGTGTAGTTGGTTGCATACAAAGTTCGCAGCTTTAAAACAGGGTGGTTCCGGCGCCAGCTAGGACGATTAACCCCTAATAACGACAACCCCTAAACACTGAATATCCGTAAATACCCAGCGGACCGAATATTTTACTTTATACAATAAACATACAGAGATATTGAAATCTCAGAAGCATAAAGCAAAATAGTTTTGATATGTTAAAAGTAATGTATATATATAAATAGCATTGCGGTTAGTTTAGTTGTTTATAGTTATATTATGTAACAGAACCGTGGGAGTTATTTTGTTCACTTACGGAATGTATTGCATTGCACTAACACTGCATACCTTCTCGAATAAAGTACTATTATTATTATTTATTTGTGGCTAGCGACCCCTAAATGGATTCTCAAATAAATTGGTATAAATAATATAAAAAATAAGTACTGCTACAGGTGATTACAGTTCAAGTTATTATTATTACGTATCCATAATCAGAACTAGAAAGCTATAAAGGATTTAGCATGTTTTTCTTTTATTTACGTGCAAAATACATAATAGAGAAGATAATTTTTTCAGTTACATTCATAGTGGGAAAATAATTATTTCAGCAACATATGTAAGTGGAAAAATAATTATTTCAGCAACATGCGTAAGTAGGAAAACAATTATTTCAGCAACATATGTAAGTGGAAAAATAATTATTTCAGCAACATACGTAATTAGGAAAATAATTATTTCAGCAACATAAGTAAGTGGAAAAATAATTATTTCAGCAACATACGTAAGTAGGAAAATAATTATTTCAGCAACATATGTAAGTGGAAAAATAATTATTTCAGCAACATACGTAAGTAGGAAAATAATTATTTCAGCAACGTACGTAAGTAGAAAAATAATTATTTCAGCAACATACGTAAGTAGGAAAATAATTATTTCAGCAACATACGTAAGTAGAAAAATAATTATTTCAGCAACATACGTTAGTAGGAAAATAATTATTTCAGCAACATACGTAAGTAGGAAAATAATTATTTCAGCAACATACTTAAGTAGAAAAATAATTATTTCAGCAACATATGTAAGTAGGAAAATAATTATTTCAGATGCGAACAACAAATTTTAATGTAAAAGTAAACAAGCATGTTTTTTACTTGATTTTAGCAATTTTTTTTTGGTATTGGGAGAAATATTTTGTAATGTAGGTAAATAAATCCAAAATAGAGCTATAAGAAAGATATTTTCATATGAAGCGGTAACTTAATAAGAAATATAAGGTATAATAAATACATACAATCTACCATGGGATGCACGTGTCAAAGATATACACTGACAGACAAAAATACTTGCTTTTACGATTCTGCAAAATATAACATTATAACTGTCATTTTTACATATTATTCAACAGTCGTTTTTAAACCATTTTTTTTCTGACATAAACCAGCACAAAACTCGAACAAAATATTAAACACACTTATCTTCATTAACTGAGACAACTAATTTGGGAATTAACTCCTCGCAATATACCGCATATACACAATACAATGCATTACCCAGTGAATTAAAGTTTCCAGTAGCGAACAAAAAATATTTGCAAAAGCACTTGAAAGATATTTTCTCAACAGCTTTATAAACCAGTGATACTTTCGTTCATTAAACTCTAATTTGTGTTTTACACGTGTATAAAATCTTTCTTCGTAGATTTTCATTATACTCTCTCTATGCTAATGAGTCTCTTGTTAAATATATCTACGTACACACTTCTTCTGTATCTCATCTTTCAACTTCGTATGCCTTTGTAATAATGTTTTATTTTTAGCTTATGCTATTATCCTTTCTGAAATGAGTTTTCAATAGCTCATTGGGAATAATATATCATAAAAGATATATTTTTTAATGACTGAAGATAATGGCAGCAACTGGAACTATATTTTGGCTGCCACATTTTTACGACCACAAGATTATAACAACAACAAAAAAATATTCCTAGACTTGCAGAAAAAGTCAACAAATGTCGCATATAAAAAAAAAATTGCACATGTCCGTAAAACATGTGCTATATACATAAAGAAAAATTTATGACTTGTATTTCTATTTGTATTAACTGTATTTCTTAAACCCTATTTTTTTTTGAACTGGGGTAAATGTATTTCTTTTTTTTTTTATTAACTGTATTCTATCCGTTATAATTTTATGACTCTATTTATTTTATTATGTATCTTACATGTTTTTTATTACTAGATGTATGAAAATTTGCTTACATCTAAATAAAGTTACAAAAACAAACAAAACAAATATAAATTCGGGTTAGAATCTTGTGGTCATAAAATTTAGCAGTCAAAATATAAGGGAATTAATTGAAGATGCTATTAATAGGTTCTCAAGAAATCGATGTATGACACCGATAAGGATGATGGGACGGATTAGGGTAGCCATAGCTCGGGGGATCAGAGCGCAGGGTCTTGGATCTTTTTATTTTCTGTGTCTTTTCGGTTTCATGTTTCATTCTAAGAGTTGAGTATATTATCTTTGTGATTAAAAATAAATATTACAATGAGGTTCATAATTTTCAATAAGTTATTCCAAAAAAAAAATTATATGCGTTTGTTGTAATATATTATCGAGGTAAATAAATGCATCTTCTACACATCCCTCGCTTGCACGCAAGCTTCCGACGACACACTAAAAAAAGCTAATAAACAGCTAATAAAACATTTGAACTTACTTCATGGAAATAGCTGTTTTTTATCATTTAATGCTTATTACTTCTACGATAAAAAAATATGCTTACGTTCTTTAAAGGTGTCCTAAATCCTTTCAAATGAAGTCGAATGATAACATGTTAACAATGATACTGACTATGATTACTTTCGTAAGTGCCATGGTTAAGTAAACCCACTACAACCAATGGACATAACCCAAAAAACCGATTTGGAAAAAAATGTCTATCATTATACTCCATTAAGCCTTGGTCACACATGGCGATTTCGACGCTTCCATGTTGCCGCTGATAGTGATCGCCACTTCTTCTAGCCGCTAGTAGAAGCTTCTGACGGCCTCCATGGTCGAGGAGTAAGGCTCTCGACTACGAATCCGAAGGCCGCGGGCTCATATCCCGGCGTTCCCATTAAATTTTATTTAATTAATTTGTGTTGTTTCACAATTAATTAATTTAAAAATAATACATAGTATATTTGCGCACGTTACAGAATGGAAGATACTTTCAATATCGCCCTAGTGAGAGACCACCATTCAGATTTGAATCGTTGTTTGAAATGGCTTTTAACCGTGTTTTGTGACCAGATCTGAACAGCCAGCTATTTCCCCACCTTCCTCTTCCCCTCCCGAATAACTTAAGCCTCACAACATTCCCCGATTGGGAATGCCATAGTCTCACTGGCTCCAAACCGTTGGGAGTAGTTAGGACTCTTGTGCGGTATTCATATAAAAAAAGTAAAGAATCACACGGAGCCAATGGAATCTCTCGGACTGCGAGTAAGAAGTAACGAGTGAATTACTGTCATAAAAAAAGTCGTACGAATCACGTTCCGTGTTTTTGAGTCGTTTGAATTATGCCGAGCTGAGCAAACAATTGTTAAGTGAAATAGAAAAGCCTCGTAAAAAAATAAAAGCGATTCGCTACTGAATTGGTCGAAGAGAAAAAACAAACAGAAAACAAAGGGCAACGTAAACAATGATCAAAATAAACCTGTTTCGATAGCTCCAAATGAATCCCAATTCTGGACTGGCGGCGTAGTTGAGGAAAATGAGGTGAAGGAAGTGCTGAAAGAAAACGGGAGGATGCCACGGAAATTGAAATATGCCTACCTGGTTCGTGGATCCTTAGAACTTATTCACCTCACTGATTACTTCACTTCTCCAGAATTGGACATCCCGCGACAAGCGTTTATATCGAACCTCAGGCACTCTCTCTCCACTTACATATTAGGGATTGGGTCAGGGTAAAGGGGGGGGGGGGGCATATATTTTAAAATTCCAAAACATACCGCCCGCCAAAATTAAAATTTTTCAGAACCCATCGAAAACTGATCGCGAACCCGATACCAAGAGCAATGCAAAATTTATATGAAAGGAAATCTACTCGTATATCTAATGGGTAATCTATATCCTACCAGCTATGTACACGTGAAATTATAGATAATACGTGCAAAAACGAAACCAAAAAAAAAAGAAAAGGAAAATGATAATGAACAAATTGTTGCCGAATCACAGGCAAGCAACAAATGCACTTGTTGCGCAAAACCAAGAAATTGTCTATTAAGACCCTAAATTAAATTTAAACCTAGATACAATGAAACGTTACTATCTATTCTATAGGCAAAAGGCAAAGTTTTGTCACAGGCCGTAGATAGACACCATCGCTCGTTTTGAACGGAGGCAACTCTCACGATCCCGTCAGATCCCGGTTTCACTTCCTTTATCCTACCGAGTGGCCATTTTAACGGAGGACTCCGAGTATTGATGACTACTAGATCATTTACTCGAAAGTTACGCTCAGTTTTGTACCATTTTACGCGATGTTGTAGCTCTTCTACATACCCTATATTCCAGCGTTGCCAAAAATGTTGAGACATTTTCTGCAAGTGTTCCCATCGATCGCGTCGGTTTGTTTTAACAACCGAATAGTTGTATTCGGGAATTGAAGTAAGCGGTTCATCGCTGAAGAAATGACTTGAAGTCGGGGCTTGAAGGTCTTCAGGGTCTGACCCCAATGGACACAGTGACCGAACGTTCAATATGGCTTCTATTTTATTTACTATTGTAGTAAATTCTTCGTACATTACAGAATTTTCCCATACAATCCAGTAATTTTGATGAATTAAGAACTGCAAAATTCGTGATCCGGCATGCAAAGAAGCCTTATGGTAATAAAACAAGAGAATTTCAACTTTCTTACTATTCTTCGCAAAGAGTATTTGAAACTTTGTGTTATAATTGAAGCGAGAATTACGAAGCCGCCCGCCATCGCGGAGTAACTTCTCGTTGTCAATAAAAACATTAAAGGTTTGAAATGCCAATGAGTTCCTATCACGGTTTTCGAGGTTTCTAAATTCCCCAGAGAAATGCAATTGTTGATCGCATTTCAATATAACTATGATCGCGCGATTTATTTCTAAGCAGGTCAGAACACCGACCCTAATAGAAACCCCGCTCCGTTGCCGAGCATTGTACATGAAACTAAGAGACCCAGCTACCACATTCCCTAGGCGTGTCCACGACGAATACCGTGAAAATAATGCAACCCTACCACTTGTGTGGACCCGATGCTCACGCGGAATGCTCCTCCATACTGGCAGCGAACCGCTCATCCATTTTTCTAACTGGAAACCTCCTTTAGCAAGGAGTTCTATTAGCTCCCTCTGAAGCTGGGAGACACTGTCTGGGTCCCATCCCCCAGTAGCAATATCGTCAGCGTATTTATCTGACAACAGCGCATTGGAAACTCTTGGAAATTGGGCACCTTCATCCTTTACTAGCTGATGCAAAGTCCTGATTTCCAAATATGGCGAAGAAGTCACTCCGAATGTCAGTATAAAGTTGATATTGCCCTACCGGTTCTAAAGGAGAAAAGCGCCAAAGTATCCGTTGATAATCAAGATCCTCTTCTTTGATTTGAATTTGTAAAAACATTTTTTCAATATTCGTATTGAATACTATCGGATAAAGACGGAATTTTAATAATACATAACCAATTTCGTTTTGTAATTGAGGGCCCGAAACTAAAGCATTTAATGAAATCAGATTTACAGGAAGCGTCGAAGACCACCCGAGTTTTAATGTCATTGCTAATTTTCTGCACTACCGCCTGATGTGGAATGTAATATGCATTCGTTATTTCATTCAATTTCGACAAACCCTTTACCTCGCAATGTAAGTCACTATTGTCGACAGTATTAAAAAATGACGTCACTCCATTTTCTGTGTAATTCTGATCTTGCAAACAGGAACCCATTATTACGTATCCGAACACCGTATTCACCGCTATTAAATTGCTTTTTCGGCTTGAAACATATCCTTGTTTCCATATTTTTGGTATTAAATCCGATCCAATCAGAAAATCTATATCTCCGGCATACCTAAAACCGGGATCTGCTAAATTTAAATTTTTAAATTCTTCACCTTTGTTATAATAATAATAATAACAAAGCATTTATATAGCGCAGTTTTGTGTTATTTCACTTCAAGTGCGCTTAACTCTAAATAAACTTAAATATGATTAAATAACTCCATTCAGTGGTATTCCTACAGTGCTACTTTTACATACTATTTATACATTCTTAACATTTAATTTAACTTAACTTAATTTCTTATCTTTTATATCCACGGGTGGAAGTTTTGAAGTAAGCTTTGATATTACAACTGCTTGCCCTGAAACCACTGAACTGTTCTGCATTGAATATATTTTACAAAGTACTGTACCTTGTGCGTGGTTGACTACCGCATTGTTAATACCCCTGATTTGACCTACCCACTTCTTTGATTTTATACCCAATGTGTTGTATAATTTGGCAGACATAAAAGAAATCTCACTACCAGTATCTATTAACATGCGGACACAGTGTTTATGTCCCGAACCGTCAACGAATTCCGCCAGCGCGGTAAGCAAAATCGAATATGCAGCAGATTCATAGACGACATTACAACGGACGTTACTAGACTCGCCCTCAGTATAATTACTGTTCCGCGAAGGGGAGCCTTCATCGCTATGCAGAAGCGTATTATGTGTTTTGTTGCATATTTTACAACGAAGTTTGGACTTGCAACTTTTAACGAAGTGTGGATGCAGACAATTAAAACACAATTTTTCTTTTTTGACAAAGTCTCTCCTGCTGTTTGCGTCAAGTAATAGAAATGATTCACATGTTGTGATGTTATGACCAAGATTACATTTTCGATACAAATAACGAACGTCTTCCTCTTTTGTTATCTGTTATCTCTGATAACATATTGATGCGGTTCTGCACCGATAAGAAATATATTAATTTTTCTACCGTGGGTCTCGGATCTCGTCTTCCTCAACTTTACTTTCAAAAGACCGACGCGTAGCTGCCTCCAATTTACGTAAAACAAAGTGACATAAAAATTCTTCAAACAGTTTTTCTCGATTTAATTCCCGAAGTCCCGACAGGTTTTCTCGGAGAATATTCATAATCTCTTCATTGTTAGAAAATTTACAATCTAAAATAGAATTAAGGTAATGCATGAAAAGTGTTCTGGAACCCGAATAGTGATCTCTTAAGGTCTCCTAGGCCAGTTCATAATTTTCTTGTACTATGGGGATAGTTTTAATAAGAGATAGCGCTGTCCCTTTCACACTACTTAATAAATAATGAAATTTTTCAATGTTCAAAAATTTATTTATAAAACTATGATTTCTAAGACAATTCAACTGTTTTGAAGTCACAAAAACATTTATATTACAAGCTATTATGCTTTAAAAATCCATTATATCATCGGAATAGTAAGATAAGACAGATATCCATATTCTATAACTATTCTATCATAAACAAAAATCAGTGAAAAGAGTAATGATATCTGGTAGAAGTTAGATTTTAACTGTTACAATATCCTCTTTTTTCTATTGTTGAATAAGAAGATAAAAAATTAAAACAGCGAAACTCGATCGAAACGCAGGCTTTATCATAAAATATGATTTAGCCCTACTAAAAGCTATCATTATTAGGAACAAGGAATCCTTTTATAAAAAATCCAAAATGTTGTCCGGAGAAGCAGGCAGCGACGCGGATACCGCGTCGTTATTTTGCCCCCATCACTCAAGTTGACCGAATCCGCAGG
>JAHDVE020008031.1:0-37894 GCA_022606495.2 Halesus radiatus | reverse complement strand
TAAAGGAATCAGTGTCGCTTGACGCCTTTTCTTTTAAGCACATTCCATTGAAATACTGAAAGAATAACAAATATTACAATAATTACGAAGACTCCAATTTGTCCGTTGATTTTGGGGAATCCATGAAACGGATAGCTCGTTTCTGCACAAGCGCACAGAGCTCCTGTGTTGATATTTTCCATTAAAACAGCGTTGCATAAAGTAAACTAACCATCACGTCGTTTTCCCGGAGGGGTGGACAGAGAGAATAGACCGCCACACAACTCTGTCTAGGCACACAATCTTTGATTCATGCAAATTAATGCATCGTCATGACCCGACTCAAGTATTTGATTAGAATTATTTGACATTACCTATGCATTGTGGTCAATGTCCAAAATCTAAACGGTCATTAGGTATATATATATTTATTGCGGCCATGTATATATATATATATATATATATATATATATATACACATATATATATACATATACATGGCCGCAATTGAAATCCATAACGCGTTTTTGACGTAGTAGGTACCTACATATGCGCGCACAATTTAAAACCAGCAAAACACAAATTGTTCGTTAAAAGAGAGATATCCCACAATACTTCGGAGGTATATCGTTTCATTCTTTTCGCACAGGTTTGATGTGGTACACAATCGTCCAACTGTTCGGAATTGGATAGTTGGACGATCGTGTAGTACGGGCTTCACATTTCCGCATTTCTCCCGGAAATTCGCCACTTCCGGGTAGGTACTGGTTTTTAGGTGGTACAATTTTGCGTATTCTCTTTTAACGTATTCGTTTCCTGAAAAAACTCTGGGTAGGAACCCGGCCGGAGAAAATTCTGAATGATTAATTATTTTTTCAGATATAAATAGATAGATACTTATAATATCATATAAAATTCTGTTCAACAATGTCACCAAAAATACAAGACAAAACACGGGTTGTAGTTGAATTAAAAACGGCCCAACATTTTTCTATCGATTTTAATGGTTTAAATTCAATTTTGCATTCACTAAATCTCTATATATAAAAATGAATGTTTGTCTGTCTGTCTGTCTACGATTTTATCTAAAATTTCTATATCGGTTTCGCTGAAAATAGCACAGTTTTTTCCTTATTAGTGCTGAGAAGATATATACGACTCTGGTTAGCCACAGATTACATATTCAATAAAAGAAGGTTTGTTTGGGTAGAATATGTTAAAAATTGAAAACACAAGTAGGTACATACTTAAGAACTTTATAAAAAATATATATATATATATACATATATATTTGGAATGAAATAAAAAAATTCAAATGAATGTTTCTTTGTTTAGAGATAGTAAAAGTTGTCAGAAAGCATTACTTTCACTGTTAAGTCAATTATGGCACCCAAACGACAAACAAGGTTTCACAACTTCATAACTTCATAACTTCATTATAAAAAAATTATGACATTAATTTAGTGGGCTCTTCCAGGCAGAGGAAATGTTATCAAAGTCCGAACGAATATTTCACTCGCCACTGCAGACACCGAGCAGAAAAGTAAAGTTCGCTAAAGTAAGGTAACTGAAGCCACCGCGTCGAAAGGTTCCTTTCCTAAAATTGGTAGGCTTGGTTTTAGGAAAGGACGACCGGATGGTCGAACCATTCGACGCGATGGCTTTAGTCAGTATTGAGCAAACCAGTCGTGTAGAAGCCCTCATACATTTACAAGAAATTAGTCACCAAAGCGGAAGGCCGTCGATAATAATTGTTATGATATTTTTTTTAACTGAAGCCGTAAACTTGAAATAATGAGGTTTTCTCCCTATTTTGATAAAAATAGATTATATGTTATGTTAATAATGACAATAAAAGTTGTAAGCTTTCAAAGAAACATTGGGAAAAGCGTATACTGGTGACATCACGAGTCACGATTCACAATAAGGAACTCCGGTGAAAAATATTATGACTTTAAAAATATATAGCCATACAGATCAGCAAACGCCGATTCTGAATAGATAACTTTTATTTTATCCTCTTTGGGCCCACAGTATCATATACGATACTCAAAATCTATTTCATAAATATTCTTTGCTGATAATGTTTATCAACCCAGACCCAGGCATCTGTTTTACTGACATGCCTACTTTATCTGATACTTCGGGTCTAGGTTGATAAACATTAGCAGCAAAGAATATTTATGAAATATATCTTGAGTATCATATATGATACCGTCGGCCCGAAGAGGATATATAATTATATATAGAATTTATAAATCGTTATTTGAAAGTTGATAAATAATCATCTCATCAAAACACCTTGTTATATTGGTACCGTTGTATTTGGAACATCTGTCGTCACGTGTGTATTCTGTTTTTGAATTAGTATGGACATTTTTATTTTTCTATTTTGTTTTGTATTTTAAAAAAGTATTTTTTTAGTTTTGTTGAAATTTAAACTTAATTTGGGTGACTTCAAGCTCTATTCAATATAAAAAAAAATATTATAAATAAAAGAAATTATAGCATTCATGAGCAAACCAATTATCATTATATATTTTGATAATGTTAATGTTCAATACTATTATTATTTTTCGAGTTAAAGTTTCCAAAAAGGAACATAATTTTAATACTTATGTGTAGTTATGGTTTACTATAAATAGAATATAAAATTATGTACGGTAAAGCTCATCCTTGTCTTGAAATTTGACATTCTAACCTCAAAACCGACCGGCCATAGATTTGGAGCGATTTGGCGGCCTTTGAAAAAATGAACTTTGAAAATTATTTTGACTAAATTATTAAAACTAACTTAAAAAAAAGAAATATACTGGTATTTAAGTTTGAACGTCATTATTGATAAAGAATATTCAATTAAAAAATGGACTGGAGTTCCTTGTTCGAATGGCAGTAACGGATCAGGGGACCGCGACCGGTGAGATTCTTCTAAAATATCAACATTTTGACGGCTTACATTGCTTACATCTTCGGTAGGTACTATTCGAAAATTTCCAAAAAAAAACAAAGTTCTGTCTTCAGCATGCTCTAATTAATATGATTCATTTGTAAATAATGTGAAATTCCGCTGTAGAAGACAACCTCATTAGTCAAAATATTTTTTTTTCTATGGGATAAGCCTTGAATGCGTTTTTAAAAGAGAAATTCTGAAAAATATCAATAGTATAAGATTCAAATTTTACACATTTTTCTAAATAATGACGAATTTTCCGGAAGTCGAATGCTTCCGAAGGGGAATACTTCATTTGAATTTGGTGAAACCAGTTTTATCAACATAACAACAAAAAAATTACGTACCGACCGAGGAGATTTGGAAGAGCTCGGATGGTATGGTAATGCAGATTCCTACATATTGAGGTGTTCTAGTATTTTCTAGGTTTTTCTGACTCAACCCCAAGGTTATTTAACATTTTTGACGTCTTTCTGACAAGGCTGAAAAATGCCATAAAAATACGCCGCATTTGTGATTGTTGTGTTTTCTTAGAGCACGTGTCGCCTTTAATCTTAATACATTAAATTCAAGTTAATAATTTGACAATCTGTTTGATTGTTAGTGTTTGTTATTTGTGTTTTTATAAGCATAATAATTTTAATTTATCAATCCTTGTACGGTGTGCGGCAAAGTCGGTTTGTTGTTCTTTTCTCTTGGTGACCTGAAACGCCATTTTCCGAGAACGATAATCAATAATAAGTCGCCATGCCCGATCAAGAGGAGAGCAGCATGAGTCTGCAGGCCATCTCTCTTCCTGCTGATCAGGAAAATCCACAGCCGGCCGCAGAACAACCGAGACAACCTACTAACCTACAGGTAACATAACCTCTAAATGTTATTTATTTTGATCTCTCATCCCCTTTGAGGTAGCTGATGTTTAGCCATTTTTGTATCTTGTTTTATATTCTTGAAAACAAATTGACGTTTCATTTGTATGCACTAAGAGTTTTATCAATAAATAAATGCATAATTGCGTACAGATTGTATGACGTTAAGCCATTTTTCAATGTTTTAACTAACGAAAACAAATTTACGTTTCGTTTTTAATAGTTTTATGCACCATTCGATGTATAATTGCATGATATTTTAAAGTCTCAAGTTCTTTAACTCTATAATGGTGTTGATATGGTTGAAACTGGTAACAAGACATAAACAACTACATACCAATAGCTCTACTGACCAGTCTTAAAGTATTTGAAGAGGTTATCAATGCGCAGTTGGTTAAATTTCTTGTGAGTTCTAAACTACTCTCAGAAAACCAATATGGATTTCAAGAAAATAAGAAACGTTAGATGCTATTGCCGCTGTCACAGATTTCATTGTTAAAAACCTGGATAAAAGCAAAAAAAATGTATTTCTATCTTCTTAGACCTTTTTACAGCCTTTGATACAATATCACACAGTAAATTAATAAAAAAAAAACTTTAAAAAAAAAAACAGTATTAACGAACTTAATTTTTTTAAAAGCTCCCTTAATGGACGCAAGCAACAAGTAAAAATAAATAACCTTCTTAGCAACCAGTGCTCAACTGACTATCGTATTCCACAAGGAAGCATATTAGGACCGACTCTATTCCTGTTGTATGTTAATGAATTATGCAACCTTAATATTCAGGGGAAAATTTTTAGCTTTGCTGATGACACTGCCTTACTTTTTGAAGCTGACATTTGGCTAGATGTTTTCAACAAAGCTGAAACGGATATAAAAGTAGTTGAAAAATGGTTGGATATAAATACACACACTGAACACCGATAAAACTAAATATGTCACATCAAGTATAAATATTACAGGTCAACCACATGACGATTTCTCTATTAAAATACATACATGTATGAATCCCAATTAATATTGTCAGTGCCCCTACATTGAGCACACTAATCAGATGAGGTACCTCGGCCTGACCATTGATCCACACCTCAAATGGAATCTTCATACCTAAATCATCGCAAATAAAATAAGAAAAACTATGCACTTTTTCAGAACCATACGAAACTTTCTCGACTAGAAAACACTTGAAAATGATTTATTTTGCCATCTGTCAATCTATTATTGAGTATGGTATCATAGCATGGGGAGGTGGTACTTCATCTGCACTAGACCCAATCATAAAGGCACAGAAAACGATTATATAAATAAACCTTAAGCTACCTCTAATTACAGACCCTATCTCAATCTTTAATATAATGAGAGTATTTGATGTTCGGCAGATTTACGCTAAAACAATCCTCACTCATCTTTATACAAACAAACGTAAATACTATGAAAAAAGACTAAACACTCGTATTACTAGAAATACTAATAAAGATGTACTGCAAATTTCTGTAACTCGTACTACTTTTGGACAACGGAATTTTAGGTACTTTGCGATAAGAATTATCAAATTATCAACATTCTTCTAGTTAGCATAAAAAAATCAGATTCACAAAAAAAAAAAATTCGAAGACAATGTAAAAAATTGGATTAAAAGTAAATGATAGGGCATTTACCGCTGCACTCACACAAATTCTAAGTTATTGATTTAACCATTTACGGAACATATCTTAATATAAGTGTATATTCATAAGTATTATAAAATAATATGCAAAATTATTGCCTCAACACAGGCTAGCCTAGTGAGGGTTATGTGAAACTTCAACATTTAACTATGCATTTCTGTTCTTTACATAATACCTACACAGTTATTATATTATACTTTATAAACTGTTGTAAACTCTATTATACATGTATTTTAGTTATAGTTAAACTAAATTACAATAAAGGTATTATTAATTGTTTACAAAAATGCAGAGTCAGAACAAAGATGTCCGCACATTTCTAGGAAACTACTTGTCTATCCATAATATTTTAAGGCCAAAACCATCAGTATCATTAATGTATTGACAGTATTAAGTATTGATAAATTTTCATCTAAATACCTCTGTCAATCCATCAATTTCAGAGCTCCTATTGTTAACACGGAATTGACAATATTTACTTATGTCCTACAGTACAGTACTTAGTGCAGACAAGTACAGTGGTAGGCACGGCACAGAAGGGAGTATTCACATTTTTTTTTGTTTTTCCCCACAGACATAAAAGAAATACATTTTTTTTTTACATGCATTGTTGAGATTAAAATAATAAGACACGGGAACCCATAGAGGAGCTGCGCTGCCTGTGTGTGGGTAATATGAGTAATTTAAGTTAATAAGAGTACTAGAATATTAATTATTTAAAGTATTGTGACGACAAGAAAGTACGATATTTAATGGAAATTTTAGAATTATACTATAAGTAACCAGAATTTTAAATGTTGAAGTTATACTTAAATTTAGCAGAATGAAATAACAAAGATTTTATAGAAGTAATGTTTCTACATCTACATCTAGATCATTCAGCCATAATTTTACTTCGTTTACGTAGAAAGATAATTTATTTGTTGTTTGAATTTCTTTTGGTAAAAGGTTGAATGTACGAGGATCAATAAAACAGCTGTGTGTTAATTTAGTGTTCGATTGAGTAGAATAAAACATGCTGTTAGTCCTTGCGTGAATGTATTCTTGGATAATGTACGCAACTAGTTTAGTCGTGTCTGCCACTTTACGTGTCTGCACTGCGCAGTGCTGGTAGGTGTGAACTGAACTATATTCATCTTGCATATGGTGGGGGCGGGGTCAGAGAAGAACGTCTTATTCTGCAAGCCAGCCTAGAGACTAAGTAGACCCAATCAATTCCTGTGGAGAATGGAATTTTTTTTTTGTAATACCAGAAGAGTCCCAACTGCTCACAACTATCAGTTACATCAGTGAGATTATGAAGTTGTGAGGCTGAAGGTATTATGGAGGGTAAGGAGATGGGGAAGAAGGAAGGTGGGTAAATAGCTGGCTATTCAGATCTGGACACCAAACACGGCTAAAGCCATTTTAAGCAACGTTTTGATTCTGAATGGTGGTCTTTCACGAGGACGATACTGACAGTATCTAGCACTCGGGAATAGAGCGGGCATTCATTGATCACATGCTCGGTGATCCTCACCATTGTGTATGTCACTAGTGAGGAGTCATCGAATACAATTCCACAGTTTGGTCTCCGAATTATGAAGTTCATTCGCACTCTATTGAAAGAATTCAACGTAAATTCTTAAGAAATGTAAATTTTAGAATGGGTATTCCTAGAGAATGCATAGACTACGATTATCTACTTTATTCATTAAATTTACTAAAATTATCTCAACTTAGAATTATTTGCCATTTAACGTGTTTGTGTAAGATTGTTATTCAATGTTTTATACCCCTGAACTGCTATATTTAATTGCTTTTCATATTCCTGGTCGGACAAGACAGTATCCACCATTTTATTATGACAATTAAACTTCGGCGTCGCAATATTATTCCTGTATGCGACGGATTCAACGTCTGGGGAACAAATACTTGGATGTTGTTGACATATTTGGTACATCAATGTTACGGTATAAGAATGCATTAGTACGGTTTTTTCATCAAGTAGAGTTAGGTTATTTGAAACTATTTAACTCTGGATAAAACCCTCAAATTGTGTTGTTTCTTTTTATATTATTTATTATAATACATACTCGTATGTACCTTTTCAATGTTATTTGTAAATGTCCATGTAAAAGCCTCTAAAACGCGTAAATAAATACATAAATAATGTTATTTTTGCATTAAGGAATTGTAGCTTCCAATAAAAGTTCATGTTTGGAAGCAAACAAAATCAGAAATAAGGAAACGGTTGTTGCAGTTCTTGTAATGTGATATTTGGAAAAGTTTACACTATGTTTGTTTACATTATAACATCGCTTGTTGCAGGGTTTGTTGAGGTTTGCCACCGAAGTCACCAGAAATGAGGATGCTCCCGGACCTTCCCTGCCGATGGATGAAGAGGTAAAATTCATAAATATTATGATTGCTTTGTAATAAAATGTTTGCAGTAAATATTAAAAAAAATCACCACTTTCATTGCAAAATACCAAAAACGGAACATACCATCAATTTTACAGAAAATAGTGTTAATATTTAGCCTTTTAATTCCAAACTTTAATTATTTGAATGTTTATTGTAGGGAAGGTTCTTTTAATTTTAGATATTTTAATTAATTGACGACATTGGTAGAAATAAATATCTACCGACTGATTTTATATTCCTCAAATATTCCCACCCCGACTGGCACATATTTAAACTTAATTATTGGTGACTGATTTTGTAGGAAGAGAGAGAAAATATGATGAGTAATAATTTATATAAGGCAAATTGTCCTAGTATCGGTAACATCGAATGCTAGGCCTGACATCTATGGTAACATTCTATAATCTGTTTTTGTGATTCCACTGAACTAAAATGTATCTGCTGAAGTTTTAACAAATAATGCCAATTTTTCAGGCCTACTGATAAGGTGTCAAAATATTCATGGTCCATTCTGAGAATGGCGGTGGAACTATCAGGAGTCATAGACAATAATTCAAAAAAAAATTCCAATAACGGTGCGATTATAACTGTTGAAAATAATGCCTACGTTTAATAAAACGATCCTAATAATATATAAGAATCCCGATGTTGGGGAGTTCCAACTGTCGGAACTGTTATATTTTACTTGACATCGGCAGAATCGCTTGACGCTAGGCGCTACCTATCAGATAGGAAAATCCACAAAGACGTCTAGTTGGAAGGAACATAACCAAGAGACTATTCCAAATTACGCATACCGTTCACAAACTATAAGCTTTTACACCTTTTTTTTTTTATTTATTTGGCACCAATACTGCTAAAACAAAACATTATCATAGACTGCGTAGTGCAGAATTATATTTGTATGTAGTTACTGATATTATCAACAGCGTTGACATCATCTAACTGTTAATTCCAATGGCTAGTTGACAGTGGACAATTCTGGATTCTTGGTCCACTGTTAGTTTACACCTTTCAAAGTGTCAGCTAAGCCAGTTAGAAATGCTATTTATAAAAGATGTGTGCAACTGTTTCTTATCAAGTATTCTCGATAATTTTTACCGAATTATAGTTTTAATCATTTTAACTAATTGCGGTATTTCATCCCTTCCAGCGGAGAAAGTTCCTAGAGGACGCCATCAGCAGCCTGACGGTGGACGTCACGGCTGAGATGCACACCTGTATCGCCATCCTCAGCGACCACGACATAATCTCGGAGATTAACTGCGACTCCGACATCCCCGATGACGTGCTGCAGGCCTTCGAGTCGCTCATGGACATCGTCATCAATCTGGACATGTCGATAGGTAAGATAACAGATTGACGTGAGAATGTTTTGCTGTAGTGGAAATAAGACCTCACCTCTTGTGCGTTTGGTACTGATAGCGAATTTCTATAATAATGCTTCTGCAGAATTACTTTACTTTACCTACATCTACAGACTACACCTTGAAAGATGCTGCTAAATCTAAGACTTTATTACTGACCTGATTACTGTTGAAAGGCACAAATATATTATTTTTATATATGTATGTAGTTAAAAGCGTAGCTAACCATTCAGGGTGACCTACGGCAGAGGTGTTGGTTATCCAATGAATGATTCCCAGGTCAGCGGTAACCATACCTGCCTCCCACGTTGGAATCTGGATGAAGATATTTAAGATATATAACAGTTTTTGGCATAAAACATAGTTTATTAATAAATATCTTTCTGTCCAGGTTTCTACAAGCTGGGCGGCTATAAGATATTCCCCGTCTGCCTCAGCTGCGAGCACATCGACGTGCGCAGCCAGGCCTGCCAGCTGCTGGCCGAGATCAGCCAGAACAACCCCTTCTGCCAGTCCCGCGCCCTCGACTCCGGCTTCATCCACCTCGTGCTGAACATCCTCAAAGGGGAGGAGAGCGCCAAGGTGCTGCGCTCTGCTCTCTACGCTGCCTCGTGTAAGTACTATTACTTTACTGCACCATTAATCATCGTTTGCACAAGATGGTTAATAACATGGTTCTGTTGTTAATCTTACCTTAACCGCCCGTCCTTTGGGTTATTATTCATAAAGTAGGTAAAAAACATCAGTTTTTTTCATTAGATTTTGCAATAATAATACGTGTTTACAATATATAAAAATCCCAATATGGAAGAGACGAAAATATCCGAACACACCCGTTAGTTTCGGCTGACCTCGAAATACTAAACGAGATGACGCAGAACAAACTTGACATATACGAATGATTTGTGGGTTTCGGGTATAGTTTTTTTGTACCTGAACGTACGGGATACGACTTGTTGCATTTGGCCGATAATATAGCGGTCGTATCACATATGTTTGTATGGGTAGGGCGATTAATCTAATAATTGTTTATACAAGATTGTTACAAACATGGTTCTGTTTCTTGGCTTACTTTAATTCAACTGTTTACACGAGATGGTTTCAAATGAAGTTCTGCATTTTTCTTTGCACATGGTTCTTTTGTCCATCTTAGTTTTATTCAATTGTTTGCACCGGATGATTACAAACTCGATTCTGTTTGTTCTTTTATTTTAATTTGATTGTTTACATGAAATGATTACATACTATTTATTTATTTTTCATAATCTCCATAAAACAGTTGTTCGCTAATATATTACAGAGATTAAAATACATTCCAATAAATGAGAAATGGAAAAAAATATGAAAGTCATGGGGCAGTTTTATAACTATTTTATGACATGGATCTAAAGATAGTCCCTAAACTGTCTGTAAGTAATATTGAAAATGTCAACGCTAAATGCAGCTTGTTGAGCAGTTGAGTCGCTCTGCTGATTGGCGTGTTCCGGTAAACAGAAATTCTCGCTTTCGTAGCATGAAAGAGTACACGAGATCTCCCACGAGTATATTTCTTAGAATTGTATAAGTTTACTTCTTTCAAGATAGGTGGATTACATATGGTTCCATAGATTAACTTAATAAAATGATTGCCTAAAAATAAGTTTCAGCGGGCTTCTAAGGTGTTGAAATTGAGAATTCCTGTTAAGAACAAGGATGTATATAGGAATGGATAATATATATTCTCTCATATAAAGGTAACCCATAAACCTCTTTTGCACTCTTTCTATTTGGAGAATATGGTTCTGTTCTGAAGGGGATCAGATAATGGAACTGTATTCCAAGGTGCTGCCAATAAGTGCTTCACACGTTCTTCGTATTGCCATTACATTAGTAAATGATCTCGCATTACGGAGAACAATAGCCAATATGATTCTGTTGTCTTAATTTAATTGGATTGTTTACACGAGATGTTAACTAACATGGTTGTGTGTGTTGTTGTGTTGCAGGCCTGGTGAGGGAGCACAATGAGTGCGCCAAGGCGTTCCTGGCGGAGGGGGGCTGTGACGCGCTTATCCGCAGCATCCGCAAGCCCTGCATTACCCTGCGCAACAAGGCCGCCTTCATCCTCTGCCATATCTACCCGCGCCACCCTGAACTCAAAGGTTACCACATTTCTCCTTCTTGTACTCTTTTCTCTCCCAATTCTTTCTTCTTCTCTTTTAATATTTTCTTCCATCACATACTCTTCTGTTCTATCCTTTGCTGTCCTTGAATCCTGTAATTTAAAAAAAATTTCCTATCGTGTGTCCCGATTTTCTAATGCGTAATTATTGTTTTGGTTCCAAAAGGCAAGAACTCAGGCATACAATTAAGTACAAATAATTTGCTGCTTAGTTAGAAGTCGTCTTTTTCTACGTACTGTCCCTTTTCTGTTTCATTATATGTATTGACAAGTTATTTGTGTCTCAAAATGTATTTATTTTTACAGAAAAAGCATTTGCCCTTGTGGACGCGCTGGCCGCAGCCCTCAAGGAGATGGTGAACGATAACCCCGGGCAGCTGCTGAACGCACTCCGCCTCATTGTATCCCGGTCCCACGACGAGGAGGTCATCAGCCGCTTCAACAGCCCCGACCTTTCCCTCCAGGAGACCGTCAACCGGCACATGCGATTCTGCCAGGCCGACTACACCACCTACACCGAGGAGTTTGAGTACTGCAATGAGATCCTCAAGGTCCTCGCCACCACCAACAAGAACGTCACAAACATCACCGAGGAGAGCGGCATCGAGAGATAAATCGTTCGTTGAATTAGGGCTATTTCGCACCAAGTCTGTTCATGACAGTTCAATCACATCCAGTCCAGTCGCATCCAGTCGAGTCATGTCAGATGCTTCTGGATTCGACTCAAATCAATTTTTATTGATGTAAAAATAAATAATATAAGGATTTGTTTTCACACTGAACACGTCCCGTCCGGTTCAGTCAAGTCAAGGCTGGTTGTGACTCAGGTGGCCAAATTTTTACGCAAGTCCTCGTCAGTTTACTGAAATACAAAATAAAACGTTTTTCATGTTGTTTCCAAATTTTTTCGACTGTTAGATAAGTCTATAAAAAAAATATGTTCTAAAACTTTTTTGGATCATCCAACAAATCGGGAAACAAGTGACTGAATGATTTGAAAGCAGTTCTTTTAATATTTATGACGTGAACCCAAAATGATTTCCTCCGTTGCCTCATCTTTTTTTGTAGATGATGTAACATTATGACTTGCATGAGTAAGACCGTTTAAAATTGTTTTCACAAGTGAGTCAAATTTGTCATGCTGATATATTCGATGTGACACCTATCGACTGATGTGATTTGACTGGACGTAATTTGACTGAACTTGACTGACTGAAGACTGGCTTGGTGTGAAATGAGACTTACACGACGTTTGCACGACGCTTAAGTTATTTATATTCCATACTTCGCATAAGTCTGTAATTATTATGTTAATTATTTCAAGTTTAAAGTAAGATATTTTTATCCCAATTATTGCATTTGAAAAGTTCTCTAAATGCAGCACTATTTATTTATTAATAAATCGTTTAATGAAGTTTTATTCTATGCTTTTATTTAGGTTTATCTATATTTGGTTTTTGTGAGAGAGTGAGAGTAAGGGGTAAAGCGTGATATAACGAAGACTGGATGTCTGTTACTGGTTGTGCAATAAGGAACTCCAGTCAAAAAAGTAATGCCTTTAAGAATATGTCTTCATATCAGCAAACGCCGATTCTGAATATATAACTTATATTGTATGTATAATTAATAAATCGTCATTTAAAAGTGAATAAAAAAGCACCTCATCAAAACACCTTGTTATATTGGTACCATTGCATTTGGAACATCTGACGTCACGTGCGCATTCTGTTTTTGTATTAGTATGGACATTTTTATTTTTCCTTTTGTTTTGCGTTTTAAATATGTATTTTTTTAGTTGTTGCGAAATTTACACTTAATTTGGGTGACTTTAAGTTTTATAATTGTTGTTCAATATAAAAAACTGTTATCAGTAAAAGAAATTAGAGTATTCATGAGCAAACCAATTATCAATACGGATATTATGATAATGTTAATGCTCAATACTATTATTATTCTTTCAGTTAAAGTGTCTAAAAAGGTACATAATTTTATTACATATGTTTAGTTACGGTTTACTATGAATAGAATATAAAATTATGTATGGTAAAGCTCTTGTCTTGACATTTGACATTCTAACCTCAAAACTGATCAAAACCAACCGGCCATAGATTTGGAGCATTTTGGCGAACTTTGAAAAATTATTTTGACTATGGAAACTCACTTTAGAAAAAAAAAGAAATAAGTTTGAACGTCATTATTGATAAAATAAAAATTAAAAAATTTGGACTGGAGTTATTAGAGTTGATATTTAGTTGTACTTCCTTTGTATATATTTATTTATATACAAAGGAAGTTTAACAAAAGCTAAGCCAACAAAGTTTCTTGTGCTAACAGTGGTTAAACACAGATGTTTTATTTATGACGCTAAAAAGAAAAACAAAATAAGAAGGAAGGGAGGAGAGGAAGAGGAAGATAGGATGGGGACAGGAGATGCTCTCGATGCATTTTATACTCGTGCAACAATTTGTGATCATACGTATTACTTCAGTTCGATATTTTGAAAGGGTATTGTGAAGAATGTCAATATTGCGAAATTGTGCACAAATTCGAGGAATTGATGCAAACAACACTTATTAACGGCTGTTCTTTCCAACTTTTTAATTGATCAATCTGAGGCACGGATCAGGCGAGTGTTTTGTTGAGCAATGTTCCTTTCACCTGTTTCCAAGCATTTTTTATCGTTGGTCAAAATGACATCAAAATAAAAGTTTTAAATGTAAAAAGAAGAGTCAATATTGTATTATTATGAATACACATTGTAACCACCACTATCCATGAAAATACTTTGTATACATCATTCCACAGGGTTTTTTTTTCTGCGTCGATCTATTTGGGTCCTGTGACTACAATGAAAACAAAAAAACTGGAAAAACTCTTTGTTTTATCAATATTACATTTATAATTGATGTGTAAGCCTCTAATCCTGCATTTTTTTTTACATTAACTCTACACCTGAGTGAAATAATTTCCCTCAAGGCCTTTTTTTTTTTTATATGAATACCTCACAAGAGTCCCAACTGCTCCCAACCGTCTGGAGCCAGTAAGACTATGGCATTCCCAATTGGGGAATGTTGTGAGGCTGAATGTATTGGGGAATGTTGTGAGGCTGAAGGTATTGGGGAATGTTGTGAGGCTGAAGGTATTGGGGAGGGGAAGGAGAAAGGGAAAAGGAAGGAGAAAGGGAAGAGGAAGAAGAAAGGGAAGAGGAAGGTGGGGAATACCTGGCTATTCAGATCAAGTCACCAAACACAGCTAAAAGCCATTTTAAGCAACGTTTCAATTCTGAATGGTGGTCTTTCACCAGGGCGATACTGAGAGTATCTTCCACTCTGGAACGTGCGCAAATGTACTATATATTATTCTTAAATGAATTAATTGTAAAACAACACAAATTAATTAAATAAAATTCGCTTGTGCACGCCGGGATTTGAACCTGCGACCTTAGGATTCGTAGTCGAGAGTCTTACCCCTCAACCATGTAGGCCGTCAAATCATCTTTGAGGATGCTGTATGGAGGGTCTTTTAGAGGATAGGACGGAGTGAACCTGGATCTTGAAGAGACCTATGTTGTAGGAGGGAGGAAACACAGAGGCGGGCAGATCATTCCACAGCCAAGCTGTTGAACACAAATGTTGTCATTCAATATTTGGGTGTTAAATAATTTGCGAAAAATGCATTTGGCATTTGTTCACTCTGTCGACACTTTTTACAACTAGTCCTTTGTTGAGCGGAGCTTTAATCGATCTCCTAACTTGGGTGTAAATTTGATGGAGAGTTGCGCTGGGAGGAGCGTAGTTGTGCATTTGAGCAGTGTTAAGGCAAAATTTCAGCTCAACAGTTGCTCAGTAGGGTTGGGAACAACGGCCGTTGGGGATGTGTATATCGGTAAATCTGTATATTTTTTTATTTTTTATATGAATACCACACAAGAGTCCCAACTGCTCCCAACCGTCTGGATCCAGTGAGACTATTGCATTCCCAATTGGGGAGTGTTGTGAGGCAGAAGGTATAGTCCGATTAAAGTGAAATTTTAGATTTACTTTGTTTTCTATGTCCTTATCAGCATTTCTTCAAAAAATCGATGTTTTTCGATTTTGTACTAAAATAATAAATAGTAAAAAATCGAAGAACACAAAACGTGACTAACCTTTTCAGTTGTCAAAAACAAACCACTAATCCAAAATGGCTGATAATGCTAACATGTGATAAACATATGTGTACCAACATAACAAAAACAAAAATCGATAATCGAATGTACACAGCCCGCGAAAATTCAAAATTCATTTTTCTTTTGAACACACCTCGTATGGAAATAAAAATAAAATAATATGGAGAATGTTTGTATCTCTTGCCAGTTTTATTTTTATTTTTATGTGATACCACACAAGAGTCCCAACTGTCTGGAGCCAGTGAGACTATTGCATTCCCAATTCGGGTATGTTGTGAGGCTGAAGGTATTGAAGGGGGGAAGAAGGAAGGTGGGGAAGTACCTGGCTATTCAGATTTGGTCACCAAACATAGCTAAAGTTATTTCAGGCAATATTTCGATTCAGGATTTTTTTTTATGTGAAACGTCAAGAGCGCCCCCGTATGTTCAGAACACATAAAGGAGAACTATATCGTTACCCTGTAGGGCAACATTATGAGGTAGATTAAGGAAGGGATTTGTTAATGCGGGCTTTGAAGAGACCCGGATTAAATGTAGGAGGAAAGACAGACGCTGGAAGCTCGTTTCACATACAAGCCGATTTACACAAAAATGAGTCAGCCAAACGACCTGTTCTCATGAAGCCAACATCAACTGTGAACGGATGTTCCGTTAGTGTCTGCCGAGTTTCACACACGTGCACTGGTGTGGAGGATCAACGTTGCTAGCTCCTTCGATCAGGCTCCATTGAAATATCTGTAGAACAGACTCAGCATACATACATTGTGTCTGTGCATTAGAGATGGCAGTTGGTCTGTTAACACCGGATTGTCAATCAAACAAACCACCCACCTCAGCACAGAATCAAGCAGGTTTGTCAAGTATTTGGGAGCTCCAGCCCTGGGATGACTTCCATGTTCGACTGTGGGATGTACTTGTGATTAGTATAGGATTAGCAGTTGATCACTATTGAAGAATTTGCTAGCCCTATACAAGACGCCCAGTTTTTTGAAAACCAGATTTACTGGGGCTTCTATAGAGCCCCGATACTTGAGCCGGTCTGAAATACTAACCCCAAGCATTTGGAGTCTTTATTGGGGAAGTTGATCCCATCAAATTGCACAAGACAGTCATTGACCATCTTTTTTGCCGAGATCTGACACGCTTGGGTTTTTCAGACCTCAAAGCTGACGAGGCTGGCCCTACCACAGGCACGATCCTTCTCAATGTGGTGGTCAACTTTTATTCTCAAAGCTTCCTGTGCCATTCGGACGTGGTCTTTCACCAGGGGATACTGACAGTATCTACCACTCGATGTGGTAAATACTTGGTAATCCCTGTTGAGAATCAAAATGGTTTTAGCCATGTTTTGTGACCAGATCTGATTAGCCAGGTACTTCCCAACTTTCTTTACCCATCTCCTCCCTTTTTATATCTTCTTCAGCCTCTCAACATTCCCCTGAATGCGATAGTCCCGACAGTTTGGGAAACTTGGGAATCTAATGCTGCTATTGCAAATACATATACAGTCAAACTTGGTTCCAACAAGCGCGAGGGTACCGACTAAATCTGCTCCTTATAGCCATTACTCATTTTATACGAAATAGGTTTTTTTTTAAAATTGTATGTTGGTACCTACTTACCTCTACTATCGATAAATTCATCAATGTATAATATATTTACGAGTATTACTTATAGGACAAAAATATTAGAAAAATACACAAGATTTCACTTCTATGATTCTAATTTTTTCTTCAAAACACCCAACAGATTATAAATCTACACCTGGTTTGAGGCTTCCAAGAAAAATATGACTAAATAATACATCATGCTACCAATCACCGGCTTGTGCGTATACTTTCAGTTGTAAACCCTCCCTTGTCATAAATCACTAGCTCGCGGTATTGTTATTGGTTTCGGTTGTAAAAATTTACTTGTCGCAAACCAATGATGAGCAACTTGAGTATTGTTTTTTCTCGGACCCAACGATCTATGTGAGTATTCAGAAATTGTGTTTACAAAATTATTTGCACAACATATCAGTGAAGCAACCTCGTTATAACCCCCAACGATTGTATGAAAATAAGCCTGAACCAAAATATCATTGGGTAATCGCTCATTATAGCCGCGAACTCTCTATTGGCATAATCGTTATATCCGAGTTCGACCGTACATAATTAAAAAACTCATTCCAATTTATTGATACGGAGACGGTTTGCATAGCTCCCGTGAGCAGTCAGGCCATAGACCCATTGCACTATCTCCCATTTTACCTTATTCCTTTGACAGACCCCGGTTCCCTTGATGTTGTTCACCAGGGTTGTCATTGGATATTCGGCTATGTCTCTTGGTTCCACAAAATGTCTTCCCAGATAGCTGAGCCTTCTTCCAATCAAGGCGGGACATTGACACCGTGGGTGAATTGGAGTATCTTCATCCTCTTCACATTTCCGCATCTATTGTAGTTTTATGAGTATGTGTCTCCTGAGGTGGCAGTATCTCCCTGTTCCCTCAGTGAGTTTCTGTCCATATTGAGTAGTTGCCTGGTTCGTCTGGGGTTAGTTCCGTTTATGAGTACTTTGGATTGTCTCATTCCGGCTGCCCTCTCCCATTCCTTCCAGTGCTTAGATTTAACCCATCTTTCAACATGTAGTTTGATGTGGCAAGCTACCACCCTACGGCAGGCTCGGATCCCTCGTTCCAACAAAACAGAGTTCAGAGTTTCACAGGTCGCCCTGATGAAAATATTTTTCTTCAGGGCCTACGTCATCTTTGAGGATGCTGCGTGAAGGGTCTTTTTAAGAAAAGGAAGTTCTGGGAAGGAAAAAGGTATGAGGGATGGGTAGGAATCTGGGGGGGTCAGTGCGTCCAGGAGTGACGGACGTCTTAATCCATTGTGATGCAAGGCGATGGGTCGAGAGGGTCCGGATGGAAAGGTCAAGGGATCTCCTTCAACCGGTCTCTCCCGACCCAGCCCGCTACGCAGTTAGTGCGCCGTTCATTTGGGCAGCTTCCCCTTGAAAATACTAATATATTCACTTCCAAAGAAATATAATTTCTAGGTTCAAAGATTACGAAATTACATCAGACAAGAACAGAAGAAAACTGCAAATGCAAGGTCACCCTACTATTTATGTGAAAATCTAATTTTCGCATCTGATTACTGTCGCGGCAAGCCCTTCAAATTCAGATATTCGAAATAAATTCGTAAAAACAGTACAATAAGGTTTTATCAATAATGACGTTTAAACTTAAAAACCATTATATTTCGTTTTTTTCTAAAGCGAGTTATCATAGTTAAAATAATTTTCAAAGTTTCATTTTTTCAAAGCCCGCCAAAATGCTCCAAATTTTTTTTTTAATCAATTTTGAGGTTAGTGTGTCAAATTTCAAAACAAGGATGAGCTTTACCGTACATAATTTTATATCCTATTCATAGTACACCATAACTAAACGTAAGTAAGAAAATTATGTACGTTTTTAGAAAATTTAACTCAAAGAATAATAATAGTATTGAGCATTAACATTATCATAATATCCGTATTGATAATTGGTTTGCTCATGAGTACTCTAATTCCTTTCATTAATAATATTTTTTTTATATTGAACATCAATTATAGAGCTTAAAGTCACACAAATTAGGTTTAAATTTCGCCAAAACTATGAAAGTACAAAACAAAATTTTGTCGAACGTCTTGTCGCCCCTTTTTAGAGGTTAATAATATTGTGTTTAGTTTTAATTGGTTGTATTGTGTCTAGAATTAATTAATTGTATCGGCAATTGTACGGGACCGGGACCAGCTAAATAAATAAAATTTGCATTACTGGTCCTGGCCCCACTAAATAAATATTTTTGTGCAACCTGTAAAACATATTGTTTTGAAGAATACAAACTTAGAATGACAAATAAATTGAGAGAGCGAGTTATCGTGGTGCGAGGGAGACAGGTGTTGTCGGATAAACTTTCGCGGCGCTACCCCCCTGTGTCAGTAGCGCCGTGAGAGTCCATCTTCGCACTCGGCATAGCGCCTGGTTGGTAGTACAAATAGAGGCATAGAAAAACATATTCCACCTGAAAATCAAGGTGGAATATCTCAATCACAAGGCTGCACCAACTCAATGCTATCGTTATCAGCACTTCGGCCACTCAGCAAAGAACTGCCACCCCCCCCCCCCTCCCCCTCCATCACCGCTCCGTCAAGTGCGCGAGAAGCCACTTCACAGCAACGTGCTCCAAAAAACGTGAAGACGGACTAGCAACGTGCACACTCAATCACTGGCTCGTCCTTGTCCCTGTGACCACGCTCCTGTGACCCGCACCTAAATTTCAAAAACCCTGCAAAGTTCCGCTCCACCCTTCAACCCTGCACCTCATCCAAACCACCTAATATGGAGCCCTACCTGTTTGAGTTGGAGAAACTGGACCCTCCGATAGAAATTATCGAGAGGTTCCTCCAGATGAAAAAAACCCCGGCCCCAGTCCCCATCACCGCAAGACGTAGGAAGGTTACCTACTACCTGGACGGGGTGAACCCCTCAAGCTCTGAAATATTACCCAGACCCGCTGCTACTCCTGAAAAACCTGAAAACCCCATGCCATCGACCGCCAAGAACTCCACTACATCCATGACTCCGCCCGCCCACCGATCCTCAGAAATGACCCAAGCCATGAATCCTCACCACAACTACCAAAAACTCCGCCCGGTCCTCTACATCCTCTGCACCCGACTTCCCCCCCACTTTGGACGACCGCCATCTCCAACAAAAAACGAAAAGCCTCGACCTCTCCTCGCACATCCTCTCCAACAACCTCGACACACAACCGCTTCATAACCCTGACCCCTGCTCCCAGCACCATCTCCGACACCATCACCACTGACGACCAAGAGAACCCTTCCGCACCCGCCCCCGCCCAGCAAAGATTCCGCCCATCATTATTACATCGCCAGAAAACTGGAACAACCCGAGACGGAGGCTGGAGTTTGCGGGTGTGCAGATCTTGCACGCAAAAGCCACCCCAATCGGGATAGTGCTCCACACCGCAAATTCTTCCAGTTTCCGTTTAGCGACAAAGATGTTGGAGGAAATCACCACGCGCTTCCACACGTTTGAATTGTCGGAACCAATATTACACCTACACTATCTAACATAGAAAGTACATCTATAACCGTATTCACCAAACACTCCGGCCCGTTGAGAATTAATTCAATTTACAATCCCCCACAAAAGAGATTACAAAACTCGGTTCTTGATTTACTTCTCGGCGGACAAATGCCTACTATTCTGGCAGTTGATTTCAACGCGAAACACACCTGGAATAGTAGGCCTGCAAACACAAATTGGCGTATTTTACACAAATGATTGCAGTCGGCCTCACGTCACCCACACACTTTTCAGTGCCCCCCCCCCCCACCCCCCGCCCACTTCAAACACTACTAACATGGCTCCTCAAGCACATTGACGAAGTTTCCACCCTACCCGAAGAGCAACATCAAACTCCACGACACAGGCATCGATCCCCAACTACTCGGTGTCTTAAAATTATTTTAACGCCGCCGTACTCTCTCCAAAATACGCTTCATGACGGCAGGGGTCCCCCAGAGGTCCCTGCTCTCCCCCACCCTCTTCAATGTCTACACGCACGATATACCTCTCTAGGATAACTGGCATTCATACAAAGCTCTGTACGAGAATGCTGACAACACTACCGTTATGGTTTAATACAGTTCGCCAAAGATGATTACACACCGTCTACAATTGAACATCAACAAACTCCAAGATTGGTATGACAAATGGCGCATAGACGTGAATCCCACAAACATCGCGGTATTCTTCTCTCGCAGAGGAGGCCGCGGGGGTCCCAGTGGGAATTTCACGTTGCACGGCCAGGTCATACCGTGACAGAACACCGCCACACATCAAAACCACACTCACAAAAGTTAAGCTTTACACCCACTACTATAATAGAAATCAAAAACCTCACCCAGAAACAAACTTCTCATATACAAAACACACATACGCCCCGTTATTACTTACGCATTACCAGATTGGGCCTCAGCGAATACAAAGCGACTTGAACAATTCCAAAAATTCCACCCCCTCCCGATCTCCATAATACTCCCCCGTTAATGTGTGGGTTCTAATAAAAAATCACAAAGAGCAACCAGAAATACAAAAAAAACTAAAAAGCTAATCAAAAAGAAGCCAAACCACCCGGCATGCAAAAAACATATAAAGCAGCATAAAAATAACATTAAAAAAAAATTAAAGCCCTACGTTGCCATAGGCAGCCAACACTACGGATATAAAAAAAAACCATCCTCCAGGTAACGATCACCCTCAGTTCGCGAGAGAAAGAGATTGGATTCTCTGAAACTCGCCCGCACCAATACGACATCGTCATCGAATTCGGCAGTCAGCCAGCAACGCTGGAACCGACAATACCTCTGCTCCCTCAAACCGCTCTACACTTCTACCGACTTGCCTTCTTCTTTTCGCTGACCCAGGACCCCCTCCCCCTCCCCGAACTAACCCCCCCCCCACCGGACTACCACCACTCACTGGACTCCGACCCTCACCATAAAATTGCCAAAATTTAACAGAAATACTCGTATATGCAATTAAAAAGGAGAATGTCAAAAATATGTATTGTGTCGGACGTGATCGCCTCTCCCAGAATATTTTGACGCTGCCATTTTGGTCATCACATTTGTTCTGTATAGATTGATATTATGTTCTAATTTGTAAGGGAATCGGGTCGTATGGAAAATAAATATTGCTTCACTGTTCGCGAACGCACCCGATTCCCGATCTCTTTGTTAATCTAGCTGGGCGGTCTATTCACATGTCTACGTAACATGTTCTCATCGACCGCTCACAAAGTGAATGACTTGAATAAAGCGTCAGAGCAGTACGTCGGTGGAAAAGAGAAGGGCTTGTCGGGCATCCCCAGAGCGCGGTGGGTTCGTGCGTCGTAGACTACCTCAAATGACCTGCGAAAATCAATTCGAGTCAGTTAGCCTTCAATCGCCCACCTGACAAGACGTCTTCTCTCTCCACTGCCCCCTCTTACTTCTCATCTACTCGCCTTCTTTTCTTCTGACCACCGCTTACCTTGGACCTCCATCGGACTACTGCCTCGCACTGGATCCAGACCAAGCATCGTCACAAGGACAAGGCCCGCATAATTACAAAAGTCGTAAATAAGGTAGTATCGTTTCTCCTTGCAGAGGGAACGGTAGGTTGTACTCTCTCCCCTCCCAGCCCTCTCCGTAGATCGGGATCAGCTGCCCCTACAGTTCGCCATTACGTCTGGTACAATGCATGTTTATTTGAGGAGCTATAAAGGCTCCTACAAACCGATGCGAAATATCCGCGGCCGCGGATTTCGAAGAGGAAGCGGCGCCGGAAATTTTGCGTAATCTTGACGGTTATTTTATTATTGGATTTTATTTATTCATTTACAATTGAATATTAATGAATACACCTACACACCATCTTGTTAGGAGAAAAGGGAAATGGGTCTATGATATTAACCCGGAACGAAATAATTAGTACTTTTATTTTTATGCTCCCAACCGTCTGGAGCCAGTAAGTCTATAGCATCCCAATTGGAGTATGTTCACGTTGTGATGCTGCATACTGGGGAGGGGAAGGAGATGGGGAAAGGGAAGGCGGTGAAGTATCTGGCTATTTAAATCTGGTCACCAAGCACGGCTAAAGCCATCTCAAACAACATTTCAATTTTGAAAGTTGATCTTTTACCAGGGCGATACTGAGAATATCTTCTACTCTGGAACGTGCCGTAAATATACTACATATATGTACCTATATTATTTTTAATGAAATAATTGTGAAACGACATAAATTAAACAAATAAAATTTACATATTCAATTTAATATAATGATCGATTGATTTCGGAATCACCCTTCCGTCGTCAGGATTATATTAAAACTAAAATAATAACGTTGAAATGATAAGCGACCAAAGGGGAAGGGTAATTGGGGGTTTTTCGGGAGGAACAGAGCGGTTCACTGGAAAATTTTCTAGAATAGGATTATAATATAAATAGCTAACGAAAGAAACCGCTCGGTCAATATATTATATCTCAAAAATCATCACTGGCTCAAATGTCCTGAAAGAATCCAGTTCAAGCTCTGCTGAATGGTATTTAAGTCTCTTGGCGGAATGGCTCCGGCTTATTTATCAGAATTGTGTATTCCTGAAAATACCAATTCATGGCAGTCCACCCTTAGGTCAGCAGCGTCATCAGCTATCGGCAGGTTGAAGGAACCAAAGCGCACACCTAATACTTAGTTCGGTGATCGTGCTTTCGAGTGTCAGGACCTAAAGCCTGGAATGAACTGCCGCATGACTTAAGAATTATCAGACTATAATTAGAAGACTCGACAGAATTCAGAACTATACATAGAACAGATCTTTTCAGACAATCGTATCCATAAACTGAAGAAATGTGTAAGTAAATTGCTTAGCTAGGCTAGCCCGTTAGTGCTCACCTAAAGTCACTTATAGAATAAGTAAAAGAATTCACCCACCGGAGCGCAAATGCGTCCACAACCCGCAATACTGTAAATAACTAAATGTGTAAAAACTATCTATTAAAAACTTTTTAAGGAATTTTTATAAATATTCTCCAGTCCTAAAAATTATAAATATTTGAAATAAATATCAACTCCTCTTGTGCCACCCGCTTCTAATAAATGTAATATCTATAGAAAAGGAGGATAAAATAGTATCTCTAAAAATAAATTAAATTTTCTGATAAAACTGTATTCGTCTGAGGCGACCTGCCAGGTAAGTATGTTTTTTTTCTGTATCTGTTTGTACATAATTAGATAGAGAATATGAAATAATATTTGCACAGTGCCCTTGAGGTGATTTATAAAAAAACGGCGCTGTACAAATCATCCAATTATTATCATTATTATTAGATTTAAGTGGTTTAAAATATTTGTTTGTGTTTATTTTATAAATAAAGTGTACGTGCGCACGCCGGAATTTTAACCCGTGACCTCCGGTTTCGTAGTCAAGAGACGAATTATATCATTCTAAAACGTTCTGTTCTGGAAAATCGCGACAAGCTAAGACAAGTCACACGGCGACTAAACTCGTTGCACGCCACTGCTTATCGATGTAACAATTAGACGCTTCTAACAATTTATATGTAGATTTCATCTATTGCTCCGTAGACGTCGTTACAGAAAAGCAATACCGCTACAGGTTTTTTGATGCGTTGATCTATCTCGGCTTGTGACTCAACGTAAATAAGGTCATTGAGCCACTTGCATGAGGTTTTTTTTGGATTAGGAAAGATTTCTAAGGCATTCCATTTATTTTAACATTCTTTTAAAACCGCGTATTTTTTCAGTAATTGCAGTGCTGTACCCACAGACATCAGATTGTGTTCTATGTTTATCATTTGTCTATACTTGACATTAACATTTTGTAGTATTCTGTATATTCCTGATGAAGAAAGCATCGCTTTCGAAACATCTGTGTATATTAATAAAGTGGTGAATACAAAGTTAATTTTTTTTTTATTATTATTAATGACGCCACAAAGTGAATACCAATCGTTTGAAGAAATTATAATTTATAGTTTGTTTATCTTGTGAATAACTTTGGTGTAATTTTTCAAAGTTTTTTTTAATAATATATCGTTTCACTAAAATTGTAATCCGCTCATCACAACACAGGACGATCCTAGTGAGATGAGTGGCTAATATTATTATTATTTTTTTTTTAATTTAAGGAAAAATAAATAAATAAAATTAAAATTTCACGCAAGAGACTCATTGTGTTGGCGAGTAACGATTTCTTGTTAAATACAGATAATTTAACTAGGTTTGTTGAAACCCGTGTAAAATTAAATTTATGACGGTTACACCACTGTTGCATGCTTTCCTTTAACTCTTATGTAGTACGATTTTATGTAGTACGATTCTGCTAATCGGATTTAGATATAGATAAATGAGTATATACTTTATAAATTGGAGTTTGTTGGTGTTTTTGCATAATTACTAGAACCACTAGAGGTTGCGATATTTTCAGCAGGTTCCAGAGTGGTAGACACCTGCCAGAGGGCAGAGGACACCGTTTATCTACCAATGATCGAGAGAATTCAGAATAAATTTTCACGATTCCTCAACATGAGAGAGTTCGATTTTTACCCATGGCTGTTTCCAACAGCATCTCTCTCGGGAATGCTGGTCATCTGTAGTCTTAGTTCTTCTAGAAGGGATACAGCATTTTTAATAGCTGACATCCTGGCTAAAATAGGATTCTATGTTTTTTTGTTGTACAGTAACTGCACACAGGAGGCCCTGAGGGAAATAATTGCCCTTAAGGCTTATATCATCTTAGCTGTGTGGAGGGTCTTTTAGAGGATAGGAAGGAGTGAACCTGGGTCGTGAAGAGACACATGTTGTAAGAGGGAGGAACACACAGAGGCCGGCAAATCATCCACAGCCGAGCTGTTGAACACAAGAATGAGGCATAGAAGCGACACATTTTCGCGTTGCAAATGTCAACGGTTGGGCGCGCGTTTGACGTGTTTCCCGACTGTGCACAAGTGCCGAAGGGATCAATGAAGCTAGCGCCTCAGAGTATCTTCCATTGAAATACCGGTAGAACAAGGACAGCATTTCCACCTGACGTCTGTGCTCCAAAGATTGCAGTCCGTTTGTTAAGATAAGCGAATCTACGGACCGCCCGTTTCTGCACAGAGTCAAGGCTTTTTTTTTCAGAAATTTTGGGGCTCCCGACCAGAGGTGGCTGCCAAATTCAACAGTGGGGTCCACTTGTGTTATGTACAGGGTCAGCAGTTGTGTACTATCTGCAGTATCTGAAGGTTCTGTACAATACGCCCAGCTTCTGAGAGGCTAACTTTACTATGGCTTCGATGGAGCCCCCATACCCGAGCTGGTCACTTAGGGTTACACCAAGCACATCAATGAGGGGCTTGGTGTGAAAATACCTGGAGAACGCTGCAATAATTATTTCTATACCATGTTCATTTTCCCACGAACGATTGGTTGGTAGAAATTACCACTAGGCAATCCGCCCATTAAAAAATATCATGTTTATTTTTATTTTTGTATAGAGTAAATAAATAAAATAATAAAAAAAACATCTTGACAGGGGAACCATTGATTTCTAAACATGTTGATAGTTAAATAGTTGTTTTACAAAATAACTATTAATCATTTTACCTTAAAGGTAAAATGATTAATAGTTATTTTAACTTCAGGGAGACTGAAAATATTATAACTTTAAAAATGTATATTCATATAGATCAGCAAACGCCGATTCCGAATATATAACTTTTATTATACATAATTATAAGTAGCATTTATAAATCGTTATTTAAAAGTGAATAAATAATCATCTCATCAAAACACCTTGTTATATTTGTACCAGTGTATTTGGAACATCTGACGTCACGTGTGTATTCTGTTTTTGGATTAGTATGGAGGTTTTTTTTTCGATTTTGTTTTGTATTTTAAATATGTTTTTTTTTTAGTTTTGGTTAGCCCTATAATTGTAGTTCAATATAAAAAAAAAACTATTATTAATGACAGAAATTAGAGTATTCATGAGCAAACCATTTGTCAATATGGACATTTTGATAATGTAATGCTCAATACTATTATAATTGTTCGAGTTAAAGTTTTTTTTAAATTACATAATGTTATTTACTTATGTTTAGTTATTAATAGAATATGTAATTATGTACAGTAAAGCTCATTCTTGTTTTGACATTTGACATTCTAACCTCAAAACTGATCAAAACCGACCGGCCATAGATTTGGAGCGTTTTGGCGGACTTTGAAAAATTGATACTTTGAAAATTATTTTAACTATGAAAACAAAGTTTTGAAAAAAAAACGAAATATATTGATATTTAAGTTTGAACGTCATATTGTTAAAAAAAATCAATTGGACTGTAGTTCAATTAGATCAATTATTTCATTGGCCTGTTTGAGGCTAGGAGTTGAAAGGTAATTAGTTATCGAAGTCGATGTAGATCGAACTTGTTCACTTCTGGGGATTATATTTGTTCGGTGCTTACGACATTACCTACTGAAGCATCGGGAATGATTTTATCAGTGGTATTTCTCAAGTGGCACTTTATTTTTCTTAAATTACATATTTGAAAGCTTTACTAATAATTGTACATTTTAATTATGTGCTACAATCCTCAAACTGTTTTATCTATTTGAAAGCTTTAGTAATAAACGTAAGAATTTTTATTACGTGCTATAATTCTCAAACTGTTTTATCTATTTGAAAGCTTTAGTAATAATTGTTAATTTTTATGCGTTATAATTCTGTTTAACGTACCTACCTACCTACCAGTAGCGTGCATTGCTCTAAAACCAAAAGCAAGCTATTTTATGGGGATAGTTTTTCAAGTTCAAAATACTGACCATGTCCGAGGTTATGAATGTTTTCTAGTAAAGTTTTGAGTTTGTGGTGTGTTTCTCCTACTCCTACCCCTACGCCTACCCCTACCCAGTAATTTTCCTCTAGTTTGGATATTAATTGTACAAAATATCATCAAGCTCGGAGTAAAACTGTAGATTGGTATAAAAAACAAAGACACCCACATATACCGTTCATTACATGTATATAATCTTTACTTTTTATTAGGTAGTATTAGTTTGTCACATATTCTACAGATTTATATATTCTTTCTTAATGTAACTGTTGCTTGTACCTAGGGAAGGAGTTATCGTTAATATTAAAAAAAACTGTACAGTGCAAACAAATCTCTGTATATAAAAACGAATTCGATACTATCCTCGATTTTCTCGAAAATCACTTGAAAATAGCACAGTTTTTTTTTATTAGTTCCGCGAAGGTTTAGAGAGTAGTTTGAATGAAATCTAATATGTAAAACTGTCGATATAACGTTTTAAAATTAGTATGAAAAACTTTGAACCCGCCATGTTGTATTGAATTTAGCCCATAGACATACCACTCTGGTTAGCCACAGATTGATATACATACATAAAAAAATGGTTTGTTTGGGTAGAATATTTTCAAAATGGAAAACACAAGTAGGTACCTACTTAAGAACTTTATTATTTAGATGTATTTTGAATAAATGTTGGAATGAAATAAAATTTTCAATTGAATGTTTCTTTGTTTAGAGATAGTAATAGTCGTCACAAGGCATTACTTTCGCTGTCAAATCAATTATGGCACCCAAACGACAAGCAAAAATTCACAACTTAACTTTATTCCATCTAGTATTTTAATATGGATAGACATTTTTTAGTGACTTGCGCGATATATCTCATTTGATAGGGCGAAAAATACTATCTTGAAGAAAATGTCCTTCGCACACGTGGAAACCGAAACCAAACTAAAACCGGTTGTCGACAGCAGTTTCAAACTGATTCGCTACAAAGCTTCTCTGGCGACTCTACTCAAGTTTTACGATTTCAGTCATTATCTCATCTCGCAGTGCACGCCGTGGCGTAGTGTCATTGTCATATTGGGTTCAAAAATGTCCTTTATTATTTTATCAACGAAGACGTAATCGTTTTACTTAAAAGGAGAGTTTAATGTTATGTACCTACCCATCTGACTCTAACTGTCTACATACTTATTGAATTCCTAGTTATTGTTTACCTTAATCCTTTGACCAGACAATGTCACCCAGGTACCCTTTTGTTATAGTAGCTATTAAAATAATCATCCCACCTCAGAATTATAAATACCACGATAAAACTATCCCCAAGGCAAAACCCAAAGTCAATTGTAATTGTCATATTCCCTAAATTTGTAAACTAATCGGTTGTTCTCGGACCTAAAAGACCTCTCTGGGAATGCCAGCCAACTTTCTAAAATATCTCGGTGCAACTCTTTGAAAGTTCTATTATAAACCTTATGTATCCTATATCCCGAGTTCATTCCTCCTCCATCATTTCTTCCTTAATCTCTGCTAGAGTAAACTACGTGCCTAGTTCTTAATTCTTTTATTTTTATATTTTACATCTAATACAATAAATACCTAAACAAAGTATCTGAATTTATAGTAAATCTTCAACCCGAGCCAACAACAAGGAAATGTAAATAATAAACAAATAAAGAAATAAAGGTACATTCAGTAAACAAGAACGAGTAATGTATCTAAATCGGCGTTCAAAACCGAGAGGTACGTAACATTTATATTAAATCCACCTAGGAGGCCTGAGGAAAAAAAAGTTTCCCTCGGGGCCTATGTCATCTTTGAGGATCATGTGTGGGGGTCTTTTTAAGGAGAGAAAGAAGTGAATGAGGTTGTAGGAGGGAGGAAACACGGAGGCCGGCAAATCTTTCCACTGCCGGACTGTTAAACTCGAGAACGAGTCGTAGAAACGACCCCTTTATCATGTGACAAATTTCAACCGTGTGCAAATGTTAGGCGTGTGTTAGAATGTCTATATATTATTTGGTATTGTGTGACTGAAGGCCTGTTGGACGCTTTCATTCCATATTACATCGTTTGCAAATAACTTATTTTACACACGTTTTCAAATCTGGTTT
Organism: Halesus radiatus; assembly: GCA_022606495.2. Taxonomy (NCBI): domain Eukaryota; kingdom Metazoa; phylum Arthropoda; class Insecta; order Trichoptera; family Limnephilidae; genus Halesus; species Halesus radiatus. Next base: position 7,789 of record JAHDVE020008031.1, on the reverse strand, counting down.
ATTAAATTCATGTTAGAAAATTCACAGATTTTTTGTCATTTTTCCGGATTGCAATCAGTACCCACTAACACCGAATATATATTACATACATATATTTCAAATTAACCCTGCATAATGCTTTGTCATGATCCATATTCCACAGCACGTTCCTACCACTGGGAACTCCATTGTGATATCTCTTTCTATGAAATGCCTCGTTTATACGAAAGAGGGAGAGGTGACAAAGGAACTTTCAGCGGTATGTCTCCACATACAGTTGCGATGTTATCACAGAATTAAGCGTCCGCCATTATCCCATCAAACATTGGAAACGTAATAACAGTAATGGTTCTATTGTGACAATACTGTTTAACTAATCAAATTTCCAAATCGGTGACAATCAGCTATCAGCAGACATCAGGTCCTAATATTGATTTCATTACTCTTATTGACTTATTATGCAGGGTCACATTTAGGCAGGCACACTGAATCCGGAGGAGTTACTAGTTATGAAACGGCGTTTAGGTTAGATGACCTAATTAATGGCAGGTAGGAAAAGAGTGAGATCATATCTTCAGGTCGAAGGTGATGCCTTCAGCTCTCAGGTAGAACTATGAAGCTCACTCAAAGCCAGGGCACTGTTCTCCATCATGATCGCAGGGGGGTTGTACCAGACGTAATGGTGCATAGACGAACTGTAGAGGCAGCTGATCCCGATCTGCGGAGAAGGCTGGGAGGGGAGAAAGCACAACCTGTGAGATCCAAAGGGGAAAAGGCACTGACGACAAGACCTCATTGACGACTAATTAGTAATTCTCCACAAAACCCCCATTCATGCAGAATTATTAGTAGAGCTTGGGGCCGTGTCCGTGTGACAATTCTTGGTCAGAGTCCAGTGAGAGGCAGTAGTCCGATGGGGGTCCAGGGTAAGCGGTGGTCAGAAAGAAAGAAAGCGAGTAGAGAAGAAGTCGTAGCGGGCGGAGCAGTCGATGGAGCAGAGCGTCGAACTGACTAAACCTGGTTTTCCTGGAGACGTCGCATATTCGGGACTCGCAGAGCTACCGCACTCTGCGCATATCCGACAATTACCTTCCTTCTCGCACCGCAGTAATGCTCTGATGTTTTATTCAAGTCATTTATTATCTAAGTGGTCGATGAGAACATGTTTCCCACAGACTCCGCAGTATACGAGTACATTCACAAAAGGATCGTGAGTTATGGTCGTTTGCGGACAGCGAAATAATATTTATTATACGACCCGACTCCCTTACAAATTAGACATACTCTATGCAAGCGGAATATAACAAATGTGTTTATCAAATGGCCTCTTAAAAACATTGCACGAGAGGCGAACACGTCCGACACAGGGGTAGTTTAATAAATGAGAGATTTAACTTAACGTAAATAAAGTAAATTATAAAACATAATAAAAACAACATGTAATACCTAACTGAACTAACCTTTTTAAACCGAAAACTAACTGAACTAACTTTTCTAAGTTTGGCGATCACTCTTCGCGATTTACTGCCGAATAAAATAAAATTAAGATTAAAGTTTTGACGACTCAAATTAAAAACCCCTGACCGCGGCGGTGTTAATTCAAAAAGTGCCGGACAAATAACACCGAATCCTTAGCCGCGTCCTTACGGTCAGTAACTACCTTACGCGAGGCGATAATTTAAATTATTTAAGTACTAAATTATATTTTTAGGGAGATAATTATTAAACATGAATAAATATTTTTCATAACAATTCCCCCCTTCGCACCCGAATGTTTGGCCTCTGGGAGCGGACTAGGGGCTCCAAAAGGATCACCACCCCCACTGTCCTCACCCAATAATGTCTAATTATTTCTGTACTTGTTTAGTTTAAGTCAGTTTTAAGAACGCCAGTGAATGACACGGATGTGTCGAAACCGGTTGCAAATAAATAAAATTAAGTAACAAATGTACATTGTGAACACTTTAAAACAAAAAGTGAAAAAAATATCCACAACAAAACACCGTCCGGAAACCATTCATTGGATAACCGACACTTCTGCCACTGACACTCCAACTGGTTCGCTATGGTAGATGACTTAGCAGGGGTGCCCGGGTTCATGGGTGAGTTTTTTCCAGGTCTTGGCAGCGAATGGGTCTGCCCACCAGCTGCATGGCGGGATAACTTTTATTCGCTTCGCCGCTATGATAGTCCGTGCAGTTTGGTTGCAGATCGGTGACACTCGGCACGCTTCCATGCCATACCTCCCCTTGTTCCACATCTACCGGCACAGTTCAGTGCAGACGCGTTAAGTGGCAAGCCAGCCACTGAAGGGAGTATTCACTTTACACCGTTCGTGAATGTGTTCATAGATAATGTAAACAACTAATTTTGCCATGCGTGGAACTTTACATGTCTGCACTGCGCGGTGCCTACAAATGCGAATCAAACTTTATGTGGTTGTCATTGTGACGATATGTACTGGTTCCACAAAGTGACTCTCCAGGTATCTGAGCTGACTTCACACAAAACATGACATTGGCACCATATGTTAATAAGGAACTCCAGTCCAATTAAAAAAATATATCAATATTGACGTTAAAACTTAAATACCAGTATATGTCGTTTTTCTTTTCTAAAGTTAGTTTGTTCATGGTTAAAATAATTTTCAAACTTTCAATTTTCAATCAGTTTTAAGGTTAGAATGTCAAATGCCAAAACAAAAGAGCTTTACCGCGCATAATTTTATATTTAATTCATAGTAAACCACAACTAAACATAAATAATAACATTATGTACCTTTTTAGAAACTTGAACTCGAAGAATAATAATAGTATTGAGCATTAACATTATCAAAATATCCACATTGATAAATGGTTTGCTCATGAATACTCTAATTTCTGTTATTAATTATAGTTTTTTTTGCTTAACAAAAATATTTATTTAAAATACAAAACAAAAACCAAAAATATAGAATTCTCCACACTAATCCAGAAACAGAATACACATGTGACGTCAGATGTTCCAAATGCAATGGTACCAATATAACAAGGTGTTTTGATGAGATGATTTCTTATACAATTTTAAAGAACGATTTATAAATTCTACGTATGTAATAAAAGTTATATATTCAGAATCGGCATTTGTTGATCTATATATTTCTAAAGCCAATATATTTTTCACCGGAGTTCCTTATTATGTATCGAAATAACCATGTATTAGATGTTAAATAAATAAAAAAAATAATAAACGTTAAAATGTAATTTTGATTACGCGAATATGTGAAAACATTTTAATGTTAAGAACACATTTCAAAGACGAAGTCGCTCATAGTAATGACATTTTGTAGTTATAAATTAATAAATATCTACAATTTAATATCAAGTTATAACATCTTCATCTACTCTTGTCAATTAGAATTCACATATAAATTGAGTATCTTTTCCATGTTTATAGAATTTTTATTTAGGTATGTAGAAAAAATTGTTTGAATAGATTTTCTTTTTTTTTTAGGGAGCTCAAATTTATTATGCGAATAGATTCCGAACGATTCCAAATCCCCCCTGCCTTGACCTCACAGTGAGCTCCAGCTCAACAGTATATGTAGCGATTACATCCTTGCATACTGACTAACTTGCACTCACGAACGATCACTGGAAATCCTATTAATCCATTAGAAATCCCATTAAATCACCGGATACTGTAAGTTCAGAATTTTGTTTTAATTTACAACGTGCTGGTTGGCCATTGCTACATTATTTTGGGATATTTTAAATTAATTTAATTACACTCTGAAATTTTTTCCAGATACATAGCAAAAAGAATCCCCAGAGATGCTGATAAGTGTGAATAATTGAGGTAATGAGAATTGGACAACACGAGAGGGACCAGGCGAAAAAATACATCTGATAGTGTAGGCCCATTTATACGGTCTGAATTTTACAGGGTGTCCGGAGGTAAAGTGCAGTAATTTCAGGAGGTGATAATACAAGTAAAAAATATATAAATAGAATTTAGAAATGCCATCTTTTTTTTTCAGGTACAATTTTTGTTTCAATAGAAGAAATAAGAAATTTCCTAAAAATTTGGAATTTCGAAAAAATTCCATTTTAATTTTTTTTTATGAAAATTCAGAAAAAAGTGTAAATATAAAAATAAAACGTGCTCTCACAACACACGACGCGTTGCAAACTCTTTCAGCTATTTTGCAGGCAATTCAGCTGAATTCAGCCGTGTTGCAGGCAATTCAGCTGATTTCAGCCGAGACTTGCCATAAATTGTCTATGGAGGTGCCTGGCCACGTTCGTATACGTGCATTTGACATTTGACGTTTCTTTTTCATGAAAACAAGACAAAACGTAGCTTATAATAAATAAAATTAGTTAGGTTCTCTTCAGTTTTATTGAAAACATACGAAAAACGTGTTTTGACATTCGGAAACGGAAATAAATCTTTTTTAATTCAATATTTGATTCGTGTAAAATAGATCGCAAACGAATAAATGACGTTTGACATGTTCGCCCTGTTGACACTTTCTATAACTTTTTTTTTTTTTTTACATGAATACCGCACAACTAGTCCTCTACTGGGGGGAACTTAATCCCCAAAATCGATATCTTAAATTAATCGTAAATACGAGTATGATCGAGAATTCCGTTGGAAAGAGCGTATTTGTGCATTTGAACAGTGCTGAGGCAAAATTTCGGCTTAACAGTTTCTCAGTAGGGTTGGGAAGAACGGCCGTAAGTCTATTAATTTTTCGTAGTGAGAATATGTTCTGATCGCGCGAGTAATTGGTGAGTTCTTTGCTGCATTAGTGTTGTTCGCTTCTACATGAAGAACATTGGAACATTTAAGCCAACGAGGCATAGCAGTTCCCGACTTTCCGGTCATGTAGAAACAACAGATTAATATATTATTTGTAGTTTTGTTGTATTTGTGGCGCAAATGTTTAAAAAATTGCTACAATCTTAGTAAAGCTCGTATTTAACCATAGATACAAAATAGTCATATTTTGTTCTTTTGTAACCGTATTTCACGACGTTCAGAGTTTTTTTTGTAACTATTTCACTATTTTATAATCAAAATATGCAATCTTTTCCCGCATTTTATAAAATTTCACCACATTTTACAATGTTTTTTCAAGAACGCCAACAGCTGGATACAAATTTGGTGGCGGCATGGATTTTTTTCAACGTTATGACATCATCATCTGTTATCTTTTTCGTACTAATAGAAGTAAGTCTATTTGTAGCTATTCTTTTAATTCATTACTCAATGACTGATTTGTTGACTAGGCAAGACTTCACCGCGAATATGAATTATAGCCCAATTACCAATTACCCCAATAAAGGAATATACCCCCGGCGACCGCTGACGTTGCCATTTACGTTCGCTTTCTGAGAGAATCGTTTAGCTTTAATTTGCTTTAATCCTTTAAGGTAGCTTTATTTTTAATTCTCTTTATTCATCATCTGTTTTATATAATACTAATTGAAGTAGCCGCGTTGCCCGCGGTTATGAATGGTTTGGAGGAAAGTTAGGTTGCCGACCTCTGCCCCTACCCCTACCCCTACCTTAAACCCACCCCTACCCTACCCCTACTCCTACCCAGTAATTTTTCTTTTGTTTTGAACGTCAAGTATGCAAAATTTCATCAAGAAGTACCAAAATTCAACTTTAGGGGGTGGGAAATGGGGAAGGGAATGGTTTTTCAAAATTTCATGCAAACAGTGACCTTGCTGGGAATAAAACTGTAGATTTCTATAGAAAACAAACACACACCGCCCGCCTGTGACATTCTTCTTCATATAATAGAAAATAAAAGAAGAAGACTAGCTGAAATAACTGGTGTGGCCCAGCGTTATGAATGGTTTGGAAAAACGTTTTGAGGTTGTATTGTGTTACCCCACCCCTTCCCCCACACAAAATTGTGAAATATTTACGGAGATAGAACAAAGATGAATAAAATTCCTGACACATAAACTGAAGACTTAAAAAAAGACATCTACTTCAAAAATAAAAGCAAATTCAGGTCATTGTACTGCGTAGAACATGAAAGCAAAAGTCAATTTATGTATTGTTAGCGATAAATAAAACGCCGAATGTTTAGAATCCAATATATTTAGTTAATTTAAAAAATGGAAATTAGAGGGTCAAAATTAATAAAACAAATATGGACCGGAATTCATAATTATAATATCGTACGTAAATACGTATCAAATAAATATTAAAATTAAAAGTTTAGAAAGTAAAACTTACAATTTCTACAATGTAATTTTTAAAAACTGGTAAATATGAACAATCAAACTGAATAAAAAAAACATACACACTGTTTTCATTTGTTTTCATACACATTGCGTCTCCCGCTAAAATGTTTACAACAAGATGTGTTCTAGAATAATCTTTTGAATATACTACATACTTTAATAGGTTGGTAACCCTGTTTTGTTTATTGTTCGAATAATAAAAAAACAATGTAAAATTATTAAGAAATATTTTGTGTAAACCACTGTTTAATATAGTCAATGAATCCGTTTATCACAATGTGTCCCTTAAAAAGTTCTTAATAAGAGGGCTTTAATGCTATTAGAAATAGCAAACAAACTAAGAGAATACAAAACAGTTAAGTAAATTATTATTATTACCGATACATAAGCAAACTTCTTGTAATAATATATTATAATTTCGCTCAGCACACATAACCTAAAAAAAAAAGTAGGATGTATCCCGTGACTCACTGGAGTATCAGCATAGATAGACACGCATATGTGGTGATTATTAAAAAAATGAAACAAACCCGTCCCCCTTTCCCCTCTTCACCCGCGGGGGGAATGTTTTCCATCGGTGACGGAAAGCAAAAACACACAAATGTGTACGGTAACGCCCCCTTTGTTTTGTTTTTTGTGTTTTTTTTAAACATTTGCAGGTGACGCGGCTTAAGATTTATATAAAATATTGAATTCCTTTTTTTAATACAATTGCTGTTTGTCGTTAATTTATTCCGAAAATGCAGAAAGAGTTGATTACAACAAAAACCAAGTAGCATGCAAAATAACAGTGAGAATTGGAGAAGTATTGTATTTAGACAGAGGGGAAACCAATTTAGAAAATTTGCAATAAATATTAGAAAAGTAAAATATTTTGATCCCACCATAAAGATTGACTTGAGATTACTCAACTGATAAAGCAGAGAAAGCGGAAAACGCCGTACTTAATTCCAGTGGCAGTTCGTGGCCCATCTTATTGGGAGTTCATTCGGAGAATAAAAAAAAAATTCTTAAAAAAAAAAAACATATTTTTCGTTTCAATTTTTATTTCTCTAGATCTAAAAGAATTTCATCATTTCACTGCACCAGAGATTAGGGACCTAGCAACAAGACGGTGTCCGTGGTTGAGTGGTTAAGATCCTTGGCTACGAATACGGAGGTCGCGGGTATAAATCCCGGCGTGCGCATGAAATTTTATTCGATTTGCTTGTGTTATTTCACAATTTATTAATTAAGAATAATATGTACAATATTTGTGGCACGTTCCAGAGCGGTAAATACTGTCAGTATCGCCCTGGTGAAATATCACCATTCAGAAACGAAAATTTGCTTGAAATGGCTTTAGCCGTGTTTGGTGACCAGATCGGAATACCCAGGTACTTCCCAACCTTCCTTTTCCCATCTCACAATATAACCCAATTGGGAATACCATAGTCTGACTGCTCCAGACGGTTGCGAGCAGCTGGGACTCTTGTGTGGTAAAGCATAATTCGGCGATTTATTAAAACGTCCGTGACTAATGAATTATATGATGTCGTAGGTTACAAAAACTAGTTTTAAAT
>JAHDVE020008030.1:0-57354 GCA_022606495.2 Halesus radiatus | reverse complement strand
ACAATTCCTAGGATATTGTTATTAGCCCTAGATAGGTAAAGGAATATAAAAGCATCCATAAAGTAAAATTTAAAAAATTGATTTTAAAAAAAAAAAAATTTTAAAGTGTGATATGCATTTTTTTATTTATTGTAAAGAAATAATGAATGACGTATGAAAGTTTTATTTAAGAGTGTACATATCTCTTAATCAATACTAATTAATTATTATCCAGATCGTACTATTCGAAGCAGTCACTGCGAAGGGCTCGGTTGTAAGGTCGGCAACGGTAAGCCATTGTATTTATTTTTGCATAGGACACAATGAAAACGAGAATCCCATCGGTATGGAAAATGTTGAAATCAATGTATACAATTCCCATCTTCTGCATTATTCTACCTTCTTCATCCTGCGATTTCTCGACTTCGGCATTGATTTGAATCGGAAAAGACAATAAAAAGAGTATGGGCAACGACTTCACGGAATACCTTCTTAGAAGATGTTGTCTGTCGTCTGGTTATCTGGTTTCTGGCTCCTACTTTTTCAAGATGCATTACAATTTCCACCCATTTACGTGAGCGCTGCTGAGGCAAGACATAAACAAAGGCCAGCACCGAAACCGAACGTTGACCCGATATTTTTTAATTCCGTTATCATGCAGGTCAATACCACGTATTCTCACATTATGGTTTCATATTGGCGCCTGGCAATATTTTTTTCTTTTGCATGTTTCTTCCAAAACTTTGCCATTTTAGTTTTACTTTGATTTCTGCAAATAATTCACTTGGATTACTGGCTCCATTCAAATGTAGTTCGCCGCCACTGTTAACTGACGGTCGTCCTCTCAACGGCACATGAGGGTTATGTTTTCCTCGTCTACCACCGCATCAAATTAACCTGCAATTAGAAGCGAGCAGTGATTACTCTGTGATCAGATGAAAGCTATAGACAAGAGAAAAAGTTTCATGCATATATTTATAGACCACATAGACCGGTTCAAGAACGCCAGAGATATGGATGGGCATCCTGGTGTTTCTTTTAAATGTCTTAGACAACTTTTATTCATAGTGAGTCTTCTTTTTATACTATAGTTTTGGTTTTTGGCTGGCGGTACATTTGAAAAAGATATTCGCGAGGAATTATGACTCGCAGACTGATTCCAGTCGGGGTCAATGGCGTCCTCATCAACATTTATTTTTTGGCTCATGATCATCATAGTAAAGCTTATCAATTACCTCAATTACAATATCGCGCTTAATAACGAGTTTGCCTGCAATATCTCGATAGTTATCAGCCTTCGCACTTTCGTGAAATGTTATCAATCATCGTCAATGTCCTATTCGTCCACCTGTTCGTCAACGTTCTCTAGAGAGATCACAACAACAGCACGTAAACTGTCAACGTCAAATTCACCACCACTATGAGAGCTTTCCAATTCTGCGATTACTTCACTGCTGTTCAGCGGTTTTATATTATAACGACGAATTTCAGGCGGAATAGTAAGTATTTTCGACATATTTGATAAAACTGTATGAAAACTACAGATATACTACCATTTTTGATAAAAATCACTGACAAAAACACAGCACAACCGCATTGTTTGAAGGAACACTAACCAAGAGCGCATACAAACAACAATCACAGCTGACCTCCAAACGTTGCTCGCAGGCATCATCTACTTTGAGCGACATCTTGTGCATAAAATAACACCTTCAAAAACAGTTACTGTGTATTTCATGTTTTGCTAACATAATGTGGTACATACATTTTTTAATAATTAAATTTTAGCTATTTTATTTATTTTTTTAAAAATGAGTCTGTTTTTAGGGCTTCGATATAAAATTAAACAAAGTATGTAATTTAATGAAAGTTAAAACTCCAATCCATAAATACTATATATCATCTCGGTCGGTATCAACTTTCCTCACAGCGAAAAAAATCATAGTTTTCACATATATAAATATGCCTATAGACATCATCATGGAGATAATGGGTTAAGTTAAATATCTTAGGTATGTTGTATTCCAGCGATTACTATCCGTATTTAATTAAATATTTCGGAAATGTCAAACCGTCGTTGTTTGTGAATCTAGTATTATAATTTTCTTCGAGTTAATCTTTATGCTGCAGGTTAAATATATGTTGAATTATAATTTTCTATCATAGTATAGCCTTCACAGGTAAAATTTTCGAAGTCTGGAATAAGGGTATCGTGTCTCAGTCTTTAAATTTTAACAAATAATTGTTTTATGATAGCGTCTTGAACCATTTGTATTAGATTCAGATTAGTTTGTGTGGTATTTCCCCATACCGCTTTTTTATATATGAATACCGTACGACAGTCCCAACTGCTCCCAACCGTCTGGAGCCTGTGAGACTATGGCATCCCCAATTGGGGAATGTTGTGAGGCTGAAGGTATTGGAGAGGGGAAGAGGAAGGTGGGGAAAATACCTGGCTATTCAGATCTGATCACCAAACACGGCTAAAAGCCATTTAAAGCAAAGTTTCATCTTTGAATTTTGATCTTTTACCAGGGCGATACTGAGAGTATCTTCCATTCTGGAACGTGCGTAAATATACTAAACATTATTTTTAAATTAATTAATTGAGAAATAGCACAGATTAGTTCAATAAAATTTATTTGGGCAGGTCGGTATTTGAACCCGCGACCTTCGGATTCGTAGTCGAGATCCTTACCCCTCCCTCGACCATGGAGGCCGTCATAGGTCAGTATCTTGGCAGAGAAGCTGTCAGTAACATATACAATATTTATTTATTTAAAGATTATTAATCCATCTCTCGGAAAAAAACTGAAACTACCATGATACATTGCTTAGCCGGTTTACAGCATAAACTTTTGCTGTACACTGCCTTAGGTAGCGCGGCGAAGCCAGAGAAGCAAGTTGCGGGTTTTAAACAGAGATGTCGCTCTTACACAAAGTTTGAGAAATATAATAAGTATTATTGCGGAAAAAAGAGTAATCAACTCAATATTATTGTTTTCTCTATCTTATTATAATATTAACCTGTAGTTTTTTGCGTAGGCTTAAGTACAAACTTACTATTATTTATTATTTTAATTATTTGAATTAATTTTGTGAAAAATACCGTCTAGAGCGCTGTAACTTATAATCGATTGAAGAATGTGTCATTTTCATTTAAATCATCTTAAGTGTACACGTGTATTGTAATGAGGACAAAAATGTATGCGCCATCTGTTTTACGCTTAGTTGTGAAGAATTATTACTGAATTTTACATAATTATACCCTTGCAAACAGCAACCAATTAGTATGCACTATGGAACTATTATTCTAAAGTATTTATGCATACAATTTTCCAAATTGACCTTCTCCCCCAATCTTTCCTTTCATCGTATTTTAAATGTAAATTGTAGTAGGTTACGCGTGAACCTTAAATGATGTGAAAACGAAACAGTCGAATCATGTTGACATCAAGGGAATTCATTCAGAACTCAAAAGCTTTTGCAAACTTTATAAAATAATGTCATTAATTTATTTACACCCATTACAAGCTTATGCATTGACATTTACAAATAATATTGAAAAGGTACATATGTATTATAATAGAAAACATTAAAAAAGAAACAACATAATTTTATCCAGAGTTAAATAGTTTCAAATAACCTAGCTCTATTCGATGAAAAAACCGTACTAATGCATGCTCATACTGCATCATTATACATAATCCCAAATATGTCAACAACATCGAAGTGTTACCATTTTAATGGCGGAACTACGAGTATATTAATGCACATATATAGAAGCCAAAAGAAGGAGATGTGAGATAATTCCACCAGCAGGAATGGGAGGAGATATGAGTGAAGTAGTCGCTCGAACAGGGTTCTCCCCTTCAACTCTTAGCTGATGGGTAAGAAGTCTTTGGCGAAGAACCTCAAGCTTTCCCATATAATTAACAATAGCATTACTTCGATCTTCACTTTCAGTAATTAAACGAAGCTTCTGGTTCAATTCACATAGGCTTTTCTGTCTTTTACTTACTCCGCAACTCTTGTTCCATTTCAACCTCATCGGATAAATCTTCATCATCAGATTCCATTTTTAGTGTGAAATTCAAATCAGAAAAAGGAGGTAAAATTTCAACGAAAGGGGAAAACTTTGGAAAATTTTGTATGGACCAATGGATAAATGGGGAAAATCGGGGGAAAAATGGAAATACGAAGAAAAAAATGGGTTAAATAAAAAATATGTAAAAAAAGATTTCAGCGTGTAGAAATTTTTGGTACCTTTAAGAGGGCATTCCACCTGGTTCATAGAGGGGATATTACAGAATTAAAACTTGCTTATAAAAAGTAAATTAAAAAAAAAAATAATGCTCAATCCCTTAATTGCGAGTAGAGGAACGGGCGAGTCCAAACAACACCTGCGGCAGACAATAGGTAAGTTCACGGAGTGCACCGTAAGTGCGTTTGTCCACCACCGCCGTCACCGACAACGAGATGACGTTGCCGAAGTAGCGTTCCATACATTACTGTGGCCGGTTGTCCACCGCACGTCTGTCTTCCGAGCGCCGTCATCTCGGCCGCCGAGACGGTGAGTAGTTCGGCGGTACCGCTTGAACTCGGCTCGAGATTGTGACGGGCCGAAATCCCGGCAATACAAAACACGTCAGAACTTATCCTTTTTTTTGTGGAAACTTTTAACAACTTCTTATTACATTTTGTATGGAATATTTGTGACTTGTAAACCCATTAAATTCGCCTGTTTACAGCTTTTAGAATAAAAAAATATTTAAGGGAATAATAATTGCGCTAGGAAAAAATTACGATAAATCGAAGACAAAAATGAAATTAGTAGGTACACGATATTTTTTTTTTGTATTATTAATTTACAAACACCTACAAAAACCTGCGCGCCAAAAACCTACCACGCACGACAGCGAGAATAAGCACCGAGATTGGTCGCGGTGGACACACGATCGCCGTCGGTTCGAAATAATCTCGTTTCTCGGTGACGGCGGCGGTGGACAAATACCCTAAGAGCATCGAAAAACACCCCCCGCGGACGAGTCCATAAACACGTGTGCGGCTTGAGTCAACGAACACCTGCAAACAAGTGGAAAATTACCAACAAAACACAAATGTGTGGAGTTTTCTTTAAGGTTTATTCTATGTCCTATTAACTAAAAATTTAATTCGGAGCACTTCCCGACAAATATACAGCGATAGCCCTTACCAAACTACATAACACTGACAAAAATTTCACTTAAATGAATCAGTTAATGCCACTTTTCAGATTTTAAATTCAAGAGCAAAGACAACACGTCTGCTCTGGTGGGAAGTTCGCCAATAATTCATAATAATTTAAGCGTAGCTTGGACAGGAATAGCTGCAATTTACTTCCCGGGGATAGGACATGCCACACTGCCTTTAATTTATCTTTACATTTAAACAGGTCAGTGAGATGCAGGTTTTCAAATAAAATTAAAAGTACAATAAAAAATGCCGGAAATGACGAAGCACATACGAGTATGGCACCTATAGTAGCTTTTGAAATGATTGAACATGCCATAATGGATGTAATGGGTCATGATATTCCTTTCGAAGGTAAGGTAATGGTTTTGGGTGGGGACTTTAGACAAGTTTTGCCTGTATGTAGTAGAGCTTCCCGCAGTAAAATTATAGCATCGTCCATCAAAAGGTATTTGTAGATTATTTATAACGGTCCACCTATTAATATGCGTGCTGCAAGTGACAAGACAGCGATTGCAGAATGGTTGATAGAAATAGGTAATGGAACTCCTCCAATTCTGTAAGGTTGTGTCGCGTCTTCTGTAGTTTTAGCGTCTAGTACCATTTTCCAGGATGTAGTTAGTGTGATTTTTAGTCATATCCGGTAACCGATGCTAATTTATTCAATGATAGGGCCATACTTTGTTCAAAAAATATAGATTCACTTAATATTAATGAAAGAGTTTTAGAAAAATTATACGGTTCTTTAAGGAAAATTTACATTATTGATTCCGCTAAAGACGATAATGCCAATTCTGATCTGAATGTGGAGCGAGTTAGATTACCGGTAGAATTTTTGAATTATTTTAATCCTCCAGTTCTTTCACCTCAATTCTTGAATTTCAAAATAGGGGCTATATTTATGTTGTCTCGGAAAATGTTAATTGCGAATCGTCAGATAATGTTTTACCTGATGATAATTACGGGAGATAAAAGGGGCAGTATGCATTGGGATGTCACAGTTCCTTTTAATCTTTGCGGGCGTCAGTTCCCAAACAATAATATATACAATAAGTTAAAGGTTCGGTATGTTAGGTATTTTTCTTTCTGAGCCATCATATGTTGCCTGCTCGAGAGTTGGTCGAAAAAATCTTTAAAAGTTCAAATTGTAAAAGGATTGCGACAGGGGTTAAACGGATGTGGAGCAACAACCCAAAATATAGTTTACAGGAAAGTTTTACTTTAGATGTGCGAAGTATTATTTTTTTCTCAAATTCATTACAGGTACGTTTTCGAATGTGATGGAACGATTTTATCTTTTCATGTGTCGGCTTCCGTTTTATTATTACAGGTATCGCTTTTCATTTGCAAGTATTGGTTTCTATTTCGTTGGAGGTGTTTGTTTTAAGTATTTTATTTTAGCGTTGCAGGTGGCACCATCCAATTATTATTATATAGGGTTAGTATTTTTATCCGAAAGTCAATATCCAACAATAGCCTTTTTATATTTAGCTGGCTTGATGAACTTTGTAAAATAAAATTCATAATTAAATACCTGCTTAATATTCTATTTTATTAGTATTATTTTTTATTATTTCAAATTTTGAAATTGTCAATTCATTGTGGAATTCCATATTAAATTGATTAAAAGACTTATAGCCAGCATTTAACTACTGAGATTTATAATCAGTGACTTACTACTAAAAGTTATAGCTAGTGACCTAAAATTTAGACTTAAGTAGGTATAACTAGAATATAAACCTAACACATATATAAAGCTAATACATATTTAAAACTCATAGATATTTATGACTTAGTGCATATTTTATATACAATGCTTCAAAATTACTTACAACCATGGCTTAAAACTAGAGTCTTACAACTAACATACAAATTTATAATATTATGTTTATGAAGCATTGGTTTTTACCTTCTCAACTTTTGACAGTTTACATTTTGAAGAATCGTAACTCTGCTCACAGGAGAATATTGAATTTTATTTCAGTTTTATTTATTGTTAAACTATTTATGTGTTTTGTAAAACATCGGTACTGACATTTGTGTGAACTTGGATTATCCCTGACAAATTTAGCTAGCACTGTTTTTTTACTCTTTGTTATGCACTAAACATAAAACTCATCTTTTTAGACAATCATATAAATAAAATGAAGAAATGCATATGTAAATTGCTTAGCTAGGCTAGCCGGTTAGTGCTTACCTAAAGTCACTTATAGAATATGTTAAAAAAAAATATGTATGGGTGCGCAAATGTGTCCACAGCCCGCAACACTGTAAATAACTAAATGTCTAAAAAAATGTTAATATCTATTAAAAACTTCTTACACATTTTAAGGTAATTTTTGTAAATTTTTTCAGTCCTAAAAATTATAAATATTTCAAATAAATACCATTTCTTCTTGTGCCACCAATCTTCTAATAAATGTGACTAAAAAGGAAAAGGAGGATAAAATAACACCCGTTAGAATCATATCATCTGTAAGCTAAAACTTTCTAATAAAACTGTGTTCATCTGAAGCGACCTGCCGGGTAAGTATGTTTTTCGGTATCTGTTTGTACATAATTAGATAAAGAATAGGAAGTAATATGTATACAGCGACCCTTAGGTGATTTTTCACAAGTACTTTTATTATTATTATTACTTATTGAGCCACTAGATTTCAAAGATTTTCTAGAGATACGCTTATCGATTTTGTTTGATTTCTTTTTTCTTTGGCTCCCAACGATGTCCGACTATGTCAATGTATCGGGCAAACTTCTAGTATATGTTAAAAGTGTCATAATGTATCCTTGAGTAATAACTAGGCAGGCACCTACCTAAGAAGAGATTGATTATAAATCGCCCAGCTAAAAAATATCTACTCCAGGTAGGTACGTGTTTTCCATTTTTCAAATACACTGAAAATCGATATCACTTGTTTCCCATTTAAATTGATTATCTCTTAAATTAGTCTATTACTTCAATGACTAGCAACATAATTTATTTTCAAATTGCTCATAAAGAAAAGATGTGGTTTGTGATTCATGATGAATGATGAGACACTGACAGACAAAACATTCATTGTTCTTTATAATAAGTGGTCAACCAAAACTAAGAATTTCCCTTTCAGATTTTACGAGATGTCGTATACAATATCTGGCCCGTGTAATTATGCATACATGATCCCCATTCTTATGCAAAACAGCCAAATACACGAGTATATTTTGTTTTATGCAACACGAGTACGGTGTCTTGAATACGTGAAAAAAATATTAAAACGTACGTTACGCAAAGCGGCAAAGTACGTTGAGTAATTCTGATTGTTATTGAAATTATTACCTACAAATTACGTATAATAAACACACCTGTCAATATTAGATACTTCTAGTTGTTTCCAATCAACGAAAATGTAATAAATATATTTACCAAAACGGGGACATGGCCAATTGACCAATATCAGTCGATATTCAAGGATACGTCATAATCTATCAAATTTTCCAAAATGAGCCACGAATAAAAATAGAACACTTAGTTTTACACACATGTACTTGAATGTCATTGCAGTGCTCTTATCATTTGGTTCATTGAGGTATTATAATAGAAGACATTTCCTAATTGTAATTTAAGTGAATATCATACTTTGTAAGAAGATTAACGGTAAGATTCCATACGGTGTGGCAATTTGATAAACTTATTGATGACTGATGTCCTTTGAGATATCGTTAGAAGGTCCAGCTTTAAACACTTGATATTTCAATACAAAACATCGGATAAAATAAAAACGTAACATTCTAATATTTAGGTTGAATTTGGGTTGTTATCATGCTGCGTAGTAGTTACCTAATGACTGCGAGCAATTATGTACAATTCGAGGTGAATTCATTTGACATTGGTTCAAGTGTAAATAATCAACAACACAAGTATATAATGGGCAACGAAATTAACTACAATAAAAAAATAAAAACCCTTTATAGTGTACGTACAGTATCCGAACACAGCTATTTTGATTAGTGGTTCCTGTTTATTTTCCTCTAATGATGAATTATATCAAATTTAATATTTACAACAACACATTGCTCTGACCTCCAAACTACCGGACCTTTCTCTTGACCTCTTGTTTACCTACCGTTTTCCTTCCTGTACTATGTTTTTGTACGTCAACAATGTATCATCTCTCTAAACAACTGCTGTATTTTTGATTCGTTTCAAAATGAAATGCATAAAAAAGAACTGTTTTAAATTGTGTCAATAAAATTAATATTAATGATACCAGTGACTAGAAAATTAAACACATCAACCTGATGACGATTTTGGTAGATTTTATCAGAGCAGTATGAAAGTGGCAGAGAACTATCGTTTGAAATCCTACAATTTACTTTACTCGTTATCCAAAAAGCTTCAAGGGTTTAAGTCTGTATATTTTGGGTTAGCTAACGCAAGTTAAATCGGCCATATATATTTTGCCAGTCTAGTATTCCGTATCGCGCTAACAAGCTTAATTTACGTTAGGAACAAATCCATAACGCAAACGCAAGAAACGACAATGCGTTTATGAAAACTGTGAAAATATGTTGTTTATGGCCGATTTAACATGCGTTAGCTAACGCAAAAGATACAGACTTAGGCCCCAGTTTCTTGGTTTATCGTGAACGAAAAAGGGCGACTTTAAAAATAGTAAACACGTATTATGATACTGCACATATTATCAGAGAAGAAATGGGGCACTTGTTTACCTTTTAAAGGAGGATAAATAGTTCAAAAATTAGTCATAAGATGATGAAATTTTCCGAATATATTGCTACGATATGTTTATATGTATGCAGAATATAGAATTTCAAAGTACTTATGGATACAGATCAAGAATTCAATTCTTGGAAACATGGATCTTTACTATACTAATGCTATCATCTCACAATTTACTCCAGAAAGTTCTCAGCACAATGCCACAAAATTTGATTGCTTGATTGTAGTAATTGTGCCTTGTATGAAAATACGTCTTATATGATTTTTCCACTTTTCAAGAAAACGAGAAATGATATTTAAAACAATGTTTTAATTTTTTTAATTCACTATTGAAATTTCCAACAAAAATTAAAAATGATTTAGATAAAAGGGTAAAATTAACGAAAAACTCTACTTGCTCTCTGTAACGTTGAAAAAAAATGTTAAGAATGAAAGAATTAACAAGACATTATTTTTCTTGCACGTTAAATGAACATCCAATCTAGTAAATAATGCTTTATTTTGTGAGGCATCACTTAACAGTTTAAAATAGCCTGCTTGTAACAATTTTTATAATAAAAAGCCTATTGAAGTGTTTATTAAACGTACTTTCTAGTATATTTTTAAATGTTTTAAACAATTAAAAAAAAATGGCAGCACCGGATTTCACCAAAGACACTTTCTTCTCTCGAACAGCGGTCTGCAGCTGGAAAGATTTGTCCTCTAAATTTTTACCTGCATAAAAAAACTATAAAAGTTTCAGTTAAAAACGCACATCCCGATATAAGATTATATCGGGATGTGCGTTTTTGGGATAAAAAGGCTTTAGTTCGAAAGTTCGTCTTTAGGTATTTATATATTTCGTTAAAAATAAATCATAATTTTAAAAGTCAACCAGATAATTTAATTTTGAAGCAGTGGTTAAAATTTCAAGTGAATTGATTACAATAATATATGTAGAAATTATGTTTCGGGCCAGTTTGAAAAATGTCGTTTTGAGATATACCAGTTTTTAGTTTTAGGTGGAATTTTTTGATTAATTCTTTTTCCTCTAGTATGCAATTAAGTGTTTCAGCTTCAGTATCGATATATAAATCGAAATTTATTGAAATAACGTGATACAATTCCACATAACATGGCATATTTAAATATAATTATAATATATGTTGCATAATCATATTATTGTATGGTTTACATTACCTACCTCACTAAGTGAGACCTGTTCTACAATGGCTATACTATACAAGAAAATGACCTTCTAAACCGATATCCTTTTTCCTTTTTAAGGACTTCCTAGTCATTAATTGTTTGTGTGTTTAATTCGTAGAACTCCATTTATTTGTTTTAAATAACATAAATCAAATTTAATAACGTTATTATTAAGCTCTGGAAGAATTTTTAGTTTTTATTCTTGTGACAGCTGTTTCAGCGTTAAAGGCCATTTTTAAACTGAAATAACGTCGTATTTTTCAATCTTAGCACTCTAGTTCACTCAAAAGTTACCAGCCGTCACTGATATATTGCATCGATTTATTTTTGCCCAACGCAATTATTAAATAACAAAAACTGCCACATTATAATGCAAACGCGTTGAAACCTACTCCGTTTAATTTATTAATTATTAGTTATGATTCAATATTATTACCTCATGAAAATGAAGGTTTTTCCTCACTTTGCCAACAGATTCCAATGCAAGTAATCCCCTTGCCCCATACAACCAATGTTATCATGGAATACTGTTTATCTTATTAGGTAGGAGAATATAAAATAAAAGTGGTAAAAATGTTTAAAAAAATAATAATAATTTAATGTAAATCAACTTGCAGACATAGTACGTAATGACATGTTTTTTTTAAATTAAAGTTTTAGTAAATATCTAGTACGGATGGGAAAATTTTTATTTATTTTTGTTTTAAATTATGAAGTATACTCGTATGCCACGGAAAAAAATCAATTTTCATAATTTTAGAGGCAACTTAGAAAATTATATGCGGGTTTATCGTATGTTTTTAAAAGTGTATCATATTTTTAAGTAAATATGATTACGTAAATAAATGTATAAAAACATTGAAAAAAAAAAGGTTTTTTCTGGTCGATATTTTAAATTCTGTTCGGCAAATTTGTGTTCCAAAGTAAATTTATCGTTTTTAATTTAATTTAAATTCCGCCATAATGCTTATTTTAATATATATATTTTTTATTTCATTATGTTTTCATTGCCGATGGGGTAGAACTTTTTTTTAAATCACCGTTAGCCCCTAAATAATTGTTAAAGATGCCTCTAAAACCGCGAAAAATCAATTCGTTTAATGACCCATACATAATGTAAAACAAAAATAAATAAAATGCTTATCACGCGTACTAGATATTTACTTAACCTTCAATTAAAATATATATATCATTAGGTTTAGGTGAGTATTTTGGCACCAAATCCAAAATTAAGTTTTCTATGAAACAGGTCGCGCATCCGTTCCTGTTAATTATATATAACATTATTAAATTTGATTTATTTTTCAACATAATCTTTTTTTAAATATTTCTAGGTTATATTTTTCTAAGAGTTCTACGAATTAAACACAAAACTAGTAAAGTCGTATAATAAATCTATCTTCACTATTACAACACTAGTTCACCTAACTAGCAGTTCGGTTATTTATTTTCTCACTCGAGGGGTAGGCGGTAGTGCCCGGGAAATAATTCCTGTCTTGATGTCACATTGTATTAGATTACTATATATTTTATTTTAATTGTGATGTTACAAAAATATACTAGATAACCCAAGTTATTCGAAAGTGTATGAAAACATTAAATCTATTTACAAAATAAGAATTTTCGCAAAGGTAGGCTAACCAACCAATATTACACACACGAAATACAATAATACCTTTTCACACACCGATATTTTCTATCCAACCTCCGGTCAGTTTACAAAATGCGTACTATATTATACTCCATATCACTACTATGTGTTTGTAGATCTTGAAGCAATTCTATTTAATTTTCTCGTTTTCATTCTTGTTTTGCTGTTTTTGTTTAATTTATTTTGTTTGACTTTTATAATTTTGTTTACATTATTGAATGATGTATTATTTTAATGTTATTTGTTTTTGTATGAATGTGTGAATTTGTTTTTGTATGAATGTGTGAATTTGTTTTTGTATGAATGAAGCAAGAAGTGTATGCCAAGATCGAGTTGTTTGGCGGTCCGTCCTCTGCCTACCCCTGCAGAGAAACGGCGTGATGGTTAGTTAGTTAGTCAATAATTTGTTTTTGCTTTATCTATAAATATGTTTTTTTTTTAAATAGTGTTTCTTAGAAACTGTATAGATGAATATAACAATTCCTTTATTATTTTATTCTCAGTTCCACAATTAATATGTCGTTTTTTTTTCATTATTTGTGATTAATATTTAAAAAAAATGTGTTTTATTCGGAACCTTCACGTGTTTATGCAACCCCCAGTAAACACATAATAGTAGATTTCGTATTTGCACGGCAACTGCACAACGATGTCATGTCGTGCTGTGTAATTTACGAAGTTATCGTGAACGTGTTTGTGGGAAACACACACCGTCAGTGCGCAAGAGACGCTTAACGAGTTAGTCGGCAGAGAGCGGGCAAGTAACAAACTAAAATTGGTGTCACGGCTTTATGGGAAGCTAGGTGTCCAACGGGTACGGCATCGCAAGCCGGTGATTTCCAGGGCACGCCGTTGCCGCGGACGGTAAATTAAAAGCCTCTTCATACAAACCCTTTCATCTTGCTTCCTTATTATAACGTCACGCCGCGCCGTGCCGTCGTCGTACCGTTGCCGTGTAAATTATCAAAGAGCCCAATATATCAAAAATGTGTAAAGAAATGTTTGTTTTCGTGATAAACCTTTTTTTTAAATAAACAATAAATAAAGCAATAAATTTAATACTAACTATTAATACCTCTTTACGGAGGTATTTCTAGAGCCTAAATAGATGAGGGCTTCACAGCCTTTTGATTATAATTTAATTCAACAAGAGGACGTACTTGTTACCGTTAATTTAATGAAGTTAAATAGAAAATTGATTTACAATCAAAACATTTTATCATTTTAAACCACTCAGTGGGAACAAGTATTGTAATTTCTAAATAATAATGCCAGTAGTTAACTAGGGCGATAGGTTTCTGCCTAAAGAAAATAACTGCTATAGCAATAACGCGTTAAATTGTTTGAGTCGTAGCTATTATGAATTACAACACTTCCATTTACATGATTGCAGCTTGATACAATTTTTAACTAATATTTGGTCTACCGCTAGATTTCGTCATTTTATAAACGTTCGTAACGTTACGGACTGGTAAAACATCAGTTATTTGGTTACTGTCTAATTTCGGCTGATAACTGGCCGTAACAAATCATTTTGTCTTAAATTTCAAATTTGACACATCTCGTCTCTCGTCACGTCGAATTAATCATGACGTTTACTCGTTACTAAAATTTGTTTTACAATTATTTTAATAAATCTAGAATCTGCAATGGAATTTCCATCTCGTATTGACAGTTCTGATGTGGAGTTTTTATTAAACAATTCAAAACGTCATTGTCAAAAAAAATTTCGGTCCAACACAAATTAATAATTTAATAATCGCAATTGTTCAACCCAATGTGTTGTTAGCTCCCCCCCCCCCTCCGGGAATTTAGTGTACTTTGTCTACGTACGAGTACATTGATTCCAATTTGTGTATGTATGTTTTTTTATGGAATACTATTGAATGTAATATGGCAATAGGAAAATTGTTTAATTTGGTTAAAAATAAATAAATTCAGTTCATATTTGAAAAGACTATAACCCACACCAACAAATTCACTTCATAATTTATATAAATCATTGAAATAAAAGGATGTATATTATAAAATGTATGTTATATACTTGTTATATGTATTGGTCAGACATGCACGTTTCCTTGCAGTTTTTTAAGGTTATTTGATTTTAATCGAATTTGCAATAGATCCCTATGTATTCCATAGTTGTCAGCGTTGAAATTTTCATCCAATTTCTGCTAAGCAGCTTCCCTCGCTGAATTGGTGACAGTATTGTTTTATTTTGTTTGTTAACATTGCAGTTTTCTGCAGAAAAATACATAACTCATTTCTAGAGAAGTTTTTCGTTTTTTAATCGTGTTTATTATGTTATCTGAAAGAAAAAAACATCGAATTAGTAAAAAATCTCAACATGCTACAAAATTTTTAAATGACAAACCCAATCTTTTGGGACCCTAATTTAATACAATGTGATATTCGGAACTAATTACCTACATAGATTAGTAGTTTATGTATTGTAAACTATACATTGACCGAGGTTCTCCAATTATTTGACTATAGTTATGGATTGCAGAGTCCGGAGTGTCTACTCGAAGTCCAGTCCTATAAAAAACACATATAACACTCTAGGGTTTGAATCTCCGCTATCATACCAATAACCATAGGACAGTAAACAGTTCATTTTGGATATGAACGTATTGTTGGTAACGTTTACGGTTGCTTGGTACCTTGTTTATGAAACAGGCTATTTATAAACCAAAGAACATTTCGTTTCACTTGTTTAAAATACAATTATTAACAAGTTTATCCTAACGCTGTAGCGAATAAATGATATCCTCCATGGAGTAGGTGTAAAATTCGCGGCTCCAAGTTAATATTACGGCGAGGTAAAAAAATACCTGTTGCTTTTCATATAAAGAATTTATATTTTTTAAAGAAAGAAGTTTTTTAGTAGATACAAGATAGATACAAGATATTCCTAAGTCGCCCTAATATTTTAAAGATAACGCCTTCAAATACAAAAATTTTCTTGGCGATACCGAAGTTTTTTTTAAGTAACCAAATATGAATAATAAATAAATTAAAAATTGCTTTGTATTCATCACTTAATTAATATATATATGTATATCAACATGTTTCAAAAGCGATTCTTTCCTCATCAGGAATATATAGTATACTAAAAAATAATAATGTCAAATACAGACAAATGATAAACACAGAACACAATAATGTAAGAATATGCAAATTATAAAATATAAACAAAAATTGATTAAATTAGTTAGTAATTAATCTAAAACATTAAATAACAAATTTATATTAGAAATTTAAAAGAAAATATTTCATTTTTAATATTAACATGAAAATAAATTCACGATATAGCTATATTAAAAATAAAGTGGTTATTAATTATATTTAATTCACTAATAAGGTTTTTTTTTGCAAAGTAATTTATAATTCTTTTATTAATAATGACGCCGCAAAATTGATACCAATCTTTTGAAAAAAATATGAATAACGCTGGTTTCCATCCATCGCTTTCCTCTCCCTTTCCATTATTATCATTACTCGAAATTTTCGATCAAGTCCACTACGAACGCCATAATACTAATGGTTCCGAGTGTCAGGACGCTTCTGCGGTATTCGAAAAAGATGAGGACATATTTAAAACATGTTTCCTTTCACCCCTCCCTCAATCTCTATCTCTTTCCCCTTTCTTCACTAATCTCTAGCCACGCCCCCACCCCCCACTGTGCCACTTATTATGTATGTTCTTCCATAATTTTGTAATATTGTTTAGTATGCACTTTGTCCTGACGATGAAACGGTTGATCCCAAACCAGTAGGCGTGTAAAATAAATGTGGTTAAAACAACAAAGTTTGACTGTTTCATTTGATTAATCTTTATTAGATTTGTTATGTCAACATAATTATACTGCCGTACATAATTTACCTATACAGGGCAAATCTAGAATGGGTTCAGCTCTTTTTATGTAAATCTAGTGACAAGTATTCAAACTCTCATGACAAATACTTCAGGAAATCTAGTGATAAGTGTTGGACTTATCCGTAAAGAGAGTCATTCATATTTCTACTGTTTACCTTTGCTTGCTCAATATTGTCACACTGGTCCATCCTCTAGGTTGCCCGTCTAATACGTGAAGAATAATCACAAAAATCTTGGAATTCCAGCACAAGTATGCACTCAAAGATAAGACTGCAATGAGCCTACTGATAAATTTCGGTTCCTTTTTTTGGTTAATTTTATTTATCAATAGTTCTTAGCGAGTTCTCGGCATCTAACGTGTAAATAATAACACAAAGACAATTGATGTTGAAGTGTCACCATCGACACACGCAGATCAAATAGTTATACATATGTTTTATTTGTGGAATGAAGCAGTGATAAAATTTTAACAATTATTTTTGATCGGTGCACGGTTTTTAAATAAACTTGTTGTAGTCTACCAAAAATGGAATTGAAAAACAATAAAACAATAAATGATCCGCGACATAACCATAAACAATGGCCACAATGGTTGTCTACAATTTGTGGTAAGTTTGCTACATGCCTACGTAGGTAGAGTAGAATTATTGTTACTCATGTAGCGGTGTACTGTATCATAACACTTATGCGGGGTAAGGGGGGACTGCGGATTTGTGTTTCAAACTATTTAGGACCAATTTGAACCACTATCTATACCGTTCTTTAAAATGATTTACGTGTACAATATTTTTATTTCATTCATAATGAGTTGCCCATTATAATTTTAATACAAAACAAAAGTACTTTATTATTTTATGTGGGACGTTTAGCAGCTACAATAAGAAAAAAAAATTGACGTAGAAACTTCCTTAATAAGTTTTGTATATTTTGGCTGTGAATTAATATACTGTTTTAAATAAAGAACTATAGGTAATTTATGCTGAAATATAAATAAATAAAGGCTGGAATTAAGATATATTTTTTTAGTGCTAAATTTCATTTTTTTAAATCTCTTCTGTCAGCCTAAGGATAAATATTTTACATACCGATATTCAAAATCATAACTAAAATAATCGCTCCCATACATTTATACATAGTGCCCGGAAACTAGTGGTACAAGCGGAAAGCTTTGTTTTATTTATTTTATTGTAGTTATTTGTACATTTAAGTTTACAAAATAACTAATTATAACTTTTGTACTATTACATGTAACTACTTATTGTAACTTATATAATATTGGGAACTTTCCATATGGCTAATGACAACTTAAAAACTAATTAATTTTTTCATGTTTAACTTAATGTGGTTGTTACAATGTTTTTAAAATTTATTTATTGCTATAATTTTGATTGGGACCGGCAGAGCATTATGATAATTCATCTTTTTATTCCACATTGACTGTTTTGGGTAATGGTTTTTTTTCGGTAGTCTAATGTACTTACATGTTCTTGTATTATGTCTGTGAATGTCCATGTTATAAATAATATTGTTAGAAAAATATTTTGGTAACAAATTGTTTATTAATTGTTTTTGTGTTTAATTCATAGAACTCCACTTAATTTTTTTTTAATTTAATATAAATCAAATGTTATTATTAATATGTTATGATATAGTGGTGGGCGAAGCGGCTCGGTTTAGTGAGCCGGATCACTAAATCAGCTCTCTGTAAAGACAATCCACATGAAAACTGGACGAAAAAAGTATCGTGTAAGAGCGTATTGAGGACGTCTTTAGGATGGCCAAGGGAGCGAGGGTGAGGGCATGGTACGGGGACGCAAAACGTCGTTCAATCGAGCCAGATCACCGAACCGGTACACTACAAAGAGTTGATTTAGTGATCCGGCTCACTAAACCGAGCCGCTTTGCCCACCACTATTATGATAGTGTTAGTTTAAAAATGACCTTAAACGTCACAATAATACGAACTAAAAATACTTTCAGAACATACTGTAAAAAATTACCTCAAACTATTTTAATAGTTTTTTATTTTATTTTATTTTTTAATTATTATTATATTCTTTTGTCTTTTATTATTATTTTCCTTTCTTTTCTTTTCTTTTCTTTTCTTTTCTTTTCTTTTCTTTTCTTTTCTTTTCTTTTCTTTTCTTTTCTTTTCTTTTCTTTTCTTTTCTTTTCTTTTCTTTTCTTTTCTTTTCTTTTCTTTTCTTTTCTTTTCTTTTCTTTTCTTTTGTTTTCTTTTGTTTTCTTTTCTTTTCTTTCCTTTTCTTTTCTTTTCTTTTCTTTTCTTTTCTTTTCTTTTCTTTTCTTTTCTTTTCTTTTCTTTTCTTTCTTTTCCTTTCTTTCCTTTTCTTTTCTTTACTTTTCTTTTCTTTTCTTTTCTTTTCTTTTCTTTTCTTTTCTTTTCTTTTCTTTTCTTTTCTTTTCTTTTCTTTTCTTTTCTTTTCTTTTCTTTTCTTTTCTTTTCTTTTCTTTTCTTTTCTTTTCTTTTCTTTTCTTTTCTTTTCATTTCTTTTCTTTCATTTTCTTTTCTTTTGTTTTCTTTTATTCTATTTTCTATTCTTTTATTCTATTTTCTTTTATTTTCATTATTTTGTTTTCTTAATACTATTGCTAGTTATAAATTACAAAATTTACACGACAAATTCATATTTTCCTGCTATTGTACAACAATATTTTAAGTTATGATCTAATTAATTTAGCGATAATTCCTCACCAAATACAAGAACCTTTTTTCTTTGAGGTGAGGAACAGCTATATTATATTTTTGGTTACACTATATGAATCATGTCTTATTATATACTTAAGGTAAAAAAAATAATTATCATATTAAATAAAAATATAAAAAAAATAAAAAACTTAATAATAGCATTACTAAAATTGATTTACATTGAATTTAAAAAATAAAAATAAAAAAACTTGTTTCTTATTTTGCGTATAAAAATCATTGTGTTCAATGTCAGCATTTGTATCACTGTTATCCAATTTATTTCCTCTAACATGTTGGCTACTTTTGAATGTCTATTTCGCTGTAGTATTATGCACATTTGCTCTATTGTGAGGAATTTGTTTTGTGATGTGTCGTTACACAAGAAAAGTATCGTTGAGCAGTAGTTCTAAGTAACTTCTAAGTATTTCATATCATTTAGTATTTCAATAATTTCACGAACAATTTTTATTTTGCTTTCGCTGCATGTCTTCCTATGTCCAAGTATCATATATTTTGTCTTTTCGTAATCAATTTTAGTTTATTTATTTTTAGCCTTTTGATACATTTTCTTTTCATTATTCAAAATATTTATTAATTTCTCATAATTATCTCCAATTATTTAACCTGGAGAATCTACAAAACTTTTTTCGGCAACTTCTTGGTTAAGAAGCTATTTTAGGTGGGACTACGAATCGACGCATTTTAAAATGCAATAAACAGTCGATAAAAACCCCGCACCGCCAGATTTTTTTTATAAATTTCACCAAACAATTTCTTTTTTTTTTAAATATTCCTTTCGTTATCATAGTCTCAAAAATCTTTCACTAAGATCAATTCTGTGGTACAAAATTATATTTCAACACATCAATAACCCTATATATAATAAAAATAGACTAGAGCACAATTACAATACTCATCTCAATTTTAATGAAGGATTGATGGTTCCTAGGCATTCAAACAAATATGGACAAAGTACTTTAAATCACATGATTCCTAGCTGTTTAAATATGTTACCCGCTGAAATACAATTTTCTTTTATTAAAACTAAACAATTAATAAATATATCGAAAATTGTTAGCTGAAAGAAGTTATTTGTATTAGATAATAAGGAAATATTATTTAGTGTATGATTTATCGTTGTCGTTATGATTTTATTTGATTAATTTTTTTAATATATTTTTGTACAAATATATTTGAGTAAGATTCTTGAGAAATATCTGTCTGTTACATATTTTTTAATGTTTTTATTATATATATATACATTGTAATTTTAACCGTAAATGTTGAGTTTTGAATAACAAGCACCCGTTAGATAAAATATAAAAAAAGTAGTTTATCGGGACCTCGTATATGCATTTTATTTTTTCCTTTTGTAAAATGTAAATAAAAATAAATAAATAAAAAAGGTTATTTAAAATACATATAATTCAGATGAAAAATGTTTTTGGTTTTAAGTTACATAATTTTATTTATTTATATATATATGTATTTCTACAATCGACCGGTTTCGGTTGGACTCAACCTTCTTCAGCAATGTACACATATAAACTGTTAAAAACATGTTTCATTTGAATTAGAATGCAAGCCACAAAGTGATTGCTTCCTTAAATAAAGAAAATACACATCACCACGAAATTTTCATTAATCCAAGATGCGTATGTAATTATATTTTTTTAATTGTCTTTTCTTTTTGCATAATATCAAAATTACTTCACAAGTTAGTTTCTTAAATATTACATTACGAGCTGCGAATCGAGCATGTGATAACCTATGAGGTCATTGCTCATTAAGAGGCTATAGTCGTACGTAAGCCACGGTTGTGACAAACTATTATCAGATTTGTTCCTCGCTGTGTTATGGATCCTCATATTCTATGTTCATGTGTTTATACACTCAGCAGAGACAGTGTCACTTACTGAGAAGATTTATAAACAGAGTGTAAAGGTCCTACAGTCCAATGCCTTTTTTGATAGGAATGCTCATAAGACTGTTTAATGCACGCAGTGGCGTGCATTGCTATATATCCAAACATGAGCTGTGTTTAATTTTTCAAGTTCGGGTACATATTGTAAATTGAATAATTTGAGAACGTCATTTTTTATTGCGGTTATGACCAAATAAATGAATTAGTGTACATGTACAATTTCCCAACCTACAATGTTTAAGGGTATTCTAGAAAACGCATGTACCAATCATCCAAAGTTACCGGGTACATGTAAAATGATACAGTAATTTTTTATTAATTTGATAATTTTTAATAAAAAGTTTAAATTATGCATCTAATTTCAAAACGATCATTTCACTGTGCAAACATTTCTAGCAATGTTAGCAGTATGTTTCACAGCTTTAATGTTAGCGTTATGCGGATGCAAGGCTTTACGATATGTATCCCGCTAAAAAACTAGATTTAAGGAAGTCAAAAGTAGCGCAAAAGTTCGGTCGCAACTAAAGGGTATAATTTCTTCAAACGATTGGTAACTTTGTGACGTCATTATTAATTAAATATTTAAAATTGTAATTTTTTACACCACTTTCATGAAAATAAATAAATATCTCTACATTTTTCGACAGCAATGCTGTGATCCTCGGGAATATATATTATTTTCATAAAAGTGGTGTAAACAAAGTACATTTTTACTTATTTAATTAAAAGGTATAAATTCGGAAAATAGAAACAGTTATTGAAGTAGAATGATTCTAACGAAAAAAATTATAAAAAAATGATAATGAAAAAAAAAAGTACGTTTTTAATTTTATTCTTTATCTAATATCTTTTAATATACGTTTTTCTTAGAGTAGACATAGCTTTCCAGCCTTTTTACATTGAACCCATACAGGAGACCCTGAGGAGAGTACTTTCCCTTAGGGCTTATGTCATATTTAGGCATGCCGTTTGGAGGTTTTTTTTTTTGAGGAGAAGTAGGACTGAAGATACCCATATTGTATGAGGGAGGAAACTCGGAATCCGGCAGATCGTTCCAGCGCCGAGCTGTTGATCTCAAGAACAAGTCGTAGAAACTTCCACCTATGTACAAGTGTTAGGCTCGCATTTGGCGTGATTTCCGACTTCACAAGTACACCGCTGTCAGAGAGATCAATAAAGCTAGTTTCTAAGAGAATCTTCCATTGAAATACCGCTAGAACTGTATTCCCACCTATGCCTTAAAGATAGCATCCGTTTATTAAGATAGGAGAATCTGTCAAACGAACTGCTCATTTTCGCACAGAGTAAAGGTTTTTTTAAAAGCATTTTGGGGCTCCAGACCTAAAATAGTTACCAAATTCAACAGTGTGGCGTACTTGGGATTTGTACAGGTTCAGCAGTTGGGTTGAGGCTAACTTGACACTGCCTTCGATAGTCACTTAGAGTTACTCCAATCAAATCAATGGAAGGCTTATAGGGAAGATTGCTTCTCATCTGAAGCCTATATGAACTGCACGCCACTGAATGCACAGTATGCATAAATGCATAATTTGCAACGTCATTACTATTCGTTTCGCCATCATTAACATTTTATGATTATTTTAATATCGTTTGGGTAAGAACTGAATATAAAAATCGAGAATAAATAATAAGAAACAATCGTATGAGACCCGATTCAGTCTAATTTCTTCCTTTCTCTGTCAATTTCATACCTCGTCACCAGACACAAGGGATAACTTCACAACTCTATTATGGACATCTAGCCTAGCTTCTTTTAACAACTTTTAATTTTTAACAACCATCGATATAGATATATTTAATGACAGTAACAACTTATTGCCTCAATAACTTATGTTTTCTAAATTTCAGCTTGCATTGGAATGTTCTGCAGTGGCCTATGCTTTGGATGGTCATCACCTTCCATGGCTTTTCTTCAATCAGCAAATAATTCATTCACGGTCAACAATAGTCAAGCTTCTTGGATAACATCTTTACTTCAATTTGGAGCCGCATTTGGACCCTTTCCCGGTGCCCTGATCAGCAAATACTTTGGGCCAAAGGTTTGCATATTATCTTCGATAATTCCATACTCGATGAGCTTTATTGTGATCATCTTTGCAGAATCAGCAATGATGCTGTACGTTTCAAGGATCATGGCAGGATTAGCCGTGGGACTAGGATACGCTGCGACACCAATTTACATTGCTGAAATATCAGAGAATCGTAATAGAGGAGCGCTGATGATGGTATTTAGTTTGAGTATTAATAGCGGCATAGTCTTCATATCAGCTGTTGCGCCGTACGTATCAATTAACACCATGGCTGGGATCATGTTGATATTTCCTGTCTTATTGATTGCTTTTATCTTTGCTCCTGAATCTCCATTATATTATGTGAGAATTAAGAAAGAGACTAAAGCATTGAGGTCTCTAAGCCTTCTGAGAAGAGAAGAATGTCAAACACTATTACAAGAAGAATTAGATTCCATTAAAAAGAACACTGGTCAGCACATGGAACTGTCGAAGTGCTTCAGAGAATTTGTGACGTCATCGAACATGAAAGCTTTTGGGATCGTGTTTATAACAATCTTGAGTCAACAATTATCTGGTTCTACCGCATCGATGCTGTATGGAAAAGATTTACGCTTCCACTAATATGAACTTCTCACCTAAACGTTGTTGTTGATGATATTGTTTAGTTTTATATCGATCGGCCTTCCTGACGTACTCGGAAGGAAGCCATTGTTAATATTTTCCGCCTTGGGGTGTGTCGCGTCAAATGCCTTATTGGGCACATATTTTCTTATAAATGATAATCATTACTATAATATACCGAATTTCCAAATTTTAGCCATTGTCGCGATGAATACCCTTCAAGTTTCGGCGGCGCTCGGTCTCACACCGATGCCGTATACGATAGCGGGAGAAATATTCTCAGCTAATGTTAAAGAAGTCGCAATCTGTCTAATTTCATTTGTTGGAGCTCTTTGCGGTTTCGTTACTTCGAAGATGTTTCAAGTACTAGAAGATAGTTTTGGAATTGGCTATGTGTTTTTTTGCTTGATGACTATTACTCTCGTTCTATGTATAATGGTTTACATATTTTTACCGGAAACGAAAGGAAAAAGCTTTAACGAAATTCAGGAGTTGTTAAAAAGCTCTACTTTCTTTTATACTGAAAAGTCAATGACTGAGTCGGTTGAGAATATTTATGATCCCAAATCGGAAATCCGGTTTTGACATGCAAAAATTGGAATCGGTTACGGATTGAATACAATTTACTTTCAAGATTCGAGATCAAGGCTTTTTACGAAGGCGCTCAAAACTCTAACATGTGTGCTTAAGTTTAAAAACCAACAAAGCATTTACTTTTAATTACACGTTCTAATATAGTAATATATTGTTGTAAACTAATTAGATACTATATGCGATTTGCTGAGAAACTTTAGTTATTTTTTCAAGGCTTTCCAAGAAGTTGTGATACGGTCAAATAGCGATGTCAAGGCCCTGGACACGCCTTGAATGTTATACTATAATAATAATGTAGATTAAATATACAAAGATAAATAATCACGGATGTCTGCTTGTGCATAGCTAATTGATGATCCTACGTATAAAATAACAATTACTGTACAGTTAATTCCCCATCCAATTTTATAGGATGACTTATTTAACGGGTATTCAAATTTTTAGAGTACTTTCTTGCTGACCTTCAATATCTACGTAGTTTTTACTAAATTTCTACTCAAAATATTCCTGTCTTAATAAAATTGATTCTCAATGTTGAATATTTTGACAAGAAAAAATGTTAAAAGCGTTGGTAAGAATACGGCTAATGAGAACACATAACGAACATGCTTTATTAATATTTAGAAGCGTGATTAGATACTTGGCTCAGGATATCAAGAGTGACTTCAAAACCCGGTGTATCTACGAAAACAGATTGTTCCAAAGTAGGTAGTATATTTTTTATTTGAATGTTCGAAAGTGCGAAAGATGGGTAGGCACTCACCAGATTCAAGCATTAATGGAATCGAATCATAAAAGCTTAGTTACTAAACACATTCGTCTACTTAAATCAAGAAAGCGAGTAGTTTCTATCTCACTACATCTTTAACACGTTATATTTTACTGGTGTAAACACCACCTGCACCTTTTTTGTTGCCATGCAAATCTTTGCTATTATACGTTGTACGTGAATGTACACACGTATGCCAGGATTTAATTCACTATTAAAATTTCGGATGCTTAGAATACATTTTCCCTATAGACTGAAACTACTAAAAAAACTTCTTTTTTTATATAATAGGCGAATTCATTCGCAATTTGTGTATAAATAACTTGATCTTTTCACAATTTCCAAAGAACGGTCACTTGGTTCTAATGTGAAGAAACTTAATTTTGTTGAAATGAATGAGTTTAGTTTGTCGCAATAATAGTATTGAAGACATAATGTTTGCAGTATTACTAAACCACTTGCCAGATAATGATTTTGTTAATACGATTTATTGTTGTTTTTTTTCTAAAAGAATGCAATAAATTTAAATTCATTATTTACTTAATGCCTTAGTAGGAAACTCATTAGTACACGGTTGACATTCGCCACGTGAGAACGGGTCGCTTCTACGACTCGTTTTTATGTTCAACAGCCCGGCTCTGGAATGATTTGCCGTCCTCTGTGTTTCCTCCTTGCAACGTTATGGATCTCTTCAAATCCCAGGTTTACTCCTTCATATCCATTCAAACAGCATCAACAAAGATGACCTAGGCCTTGAGGGATTTTTTTTTTCATTTAGGGTTGTCCTGTGTGGATAAACTGTTAAAAAAGGTACATTAAGTGTTCCCAAACTCCATTAACGGAGGACTGAACGCGGTTAGCGTTAACAAAAATCTAAATAAGCCGAGTCATCAGTCCACAATGGAGTGCTGATACCAACTCAGAGTTAGATTTGACAATAAGAGAATCATGAAAGCTAATATTACATCGAATCTTTAGTTTTATTTGTTACGTGTTTAGGTAATTGTGCAGGTATGTATGTGTTTTTGAAATTGTTATTCATATTTTTGTATACTTATCTTTAGTACCTACGTATAAGCAAAAGTGAAAATATTTTATAAGCCTGCGAATTTTATGAGTTTATATACTAAC
The DNA here is from genome assembly GCA_022606495.2 of Halesus radiatus. Taxonomy (NCBI): domain Eukaryota; kingdom Metazoa; phylum Arthropoda; class Insecta; order Trichoptera; family Limnephilidae; genus Halesus; species Halesus radiatus. The sequence continues at coordinate 30,925 of JAHDVE020008030.1, read as the reverse complement.
CCTTAAAAATAATATTTATTGTGTTCTAGTTTAATTTGTAGAAATCCATTTTTATTAAAACTTAATAGTAATTGTAATTAATGAATTTGAAAATAGATTCATTTATGATAAAAAAAAATCGTCTACGAAACAGCTGTTACGCATAATAATAATTACCTAACAAAACATTTTTTTTGTGAATAAACCATTTTTAATAAAATAATAATAGTTTTTGTGGCATCTGCGTAATTAATATTATTCACACATACTCCTTGAACAGGGCAAGCAATTTTTTAATCATTAAGCCTTTGAATTAATTCATCAGCGTAGATACTGAAGAGAACCGGAGAAATGGTTCCTCTTTTTCTCTCCAAACCATTTCACGACATTTTCATATTTATCTAATAATAACTGTATAAATATACCGGAAACAATATTTACATGTCACAGTCTTACAAGCATAAGAATATAGCAAAAATAATTTTAAAATGTAACTATTAAATGTGGCATTAGGTCGTACAATGACATCGGAGAGTATGTAAAAGTAAAAGATATGCGTACATATAAAACACATAGTAAACTTAAGTTATATTAATATTGATTGAAAAGTTATGATAGTATAGCCTTCTTGTACTCTGGTATCGTTAAATGAATACTCGTATATTCCCATAGATGTTGACAGCGCAGGTTTAAATTCAAATAGTTATCCTCTGCCTTTAGATGATCTGTTCGACAGTCAATATTTTTTTTACAAATAATCGAGTACGGCGATCGAGAGTGAAATTGGTCGGTTATTATTAAACACGGCCATCCGTGTTCAATAATGTCACAGGTACATCCGAACGAAATGACGAACAGGGTAATTATTCCCATAATTACCGTGTTCGTCATTTCTTTCGGGATGTACCTGTGACGCACAACATTTTAAAACAGTCTCGCTAGGATATGTTAATATTAGCTACCTTAATGTGTTCAAGAGTTATTCAGTCATGTCCTATAGCGTTTCCTGTTGCCATTTCTCTTACAGATTTTTATACCATTTACGGAGTAATGCTGGTAGTATTAGTAGTACTGGTATTCTGTTTAGAAACTAAATTTAATATTTAAAGATTTATCTACTGCCTCATCACTCGCTATAGAGAGGGGGTTCCAAAATTCTTTGGTGACTTTTTCTTTCATATTACCTCATTGACACAGAGAGGAGTTTTCATTCTTATTTTCAGTTTTGAAGAGGTTCTTTGCCAAAATTTATGAAAATCTTTACTAGGGAGGTGGCAATACCATGCATTCGCTGTTGAATTCCAGCATATCAATAATAAAGCATGAAATAAATTACCCATTTGTGAAGAAATCACATATTTAAGGGTTTTCTTGATACGATGCCGCAAAAAATTATATTTCCTTTAGTGAAAATTGAATCATGAAAAAATGGATTTCTGGAAGTTTGTATCGAAACAAGGAGTTATTATATTTCAAATAATAAAATAGTTTTATTTCCGTTGGCATTCCTATCCTGTGCAACTGAAGTTCCCGCAGTATTATAGTATTCTCGGCCAAAGGTCGTACGTACGTCATCGACGATCGTCCTGCATGGACGACGATAACTCTCACACAGGACAGGGATATCAGGAGGAGCCTTGTCAAAGTGATGCGTTCCCGAAACAACGAAGACAAGGGGAATAAAGTGATGATAAAATAATAATCACTCATTGAATGTTGCCATTAGACGATGGCGTAAGTAACATGAAAATAAAATAAAGTTAATTTTTTTATTTTTCATGTATATAATGTGAATGCTGCAGAATTATTAGTCTAAATATATAAAAGATAATTATATTAATTACTAACATTTTTTTGTAATTAAAAGCATTTTATACGTGTGTCGTTTGTGTCTCTAAGAAACAAATATAAATTGATGTTAAAAAATAAGTATTTATTTAATGTAAACGGTACACCCTTAATGTACACTTTCCGATAAATCTATGGAAATTATTATACTCAACCATCATTATATTGAACCATTGCTCTAGGTAAGATTGTTCTACTCTCATAAAAGTAAGTACTCCTTGGTATAATAATAATAATAATATTTGTATGACCTGTATAACGCCGTTTTTGGAAAAAAAATTACCTCAAGGGCGCTGGCCAAATACTACTTGCTAGGATTTATCTAATTATGTACAACAGATACATATACCTGGTAGGTCACTCCAGATTAAAACGTTAAATTGCAAAGTTTTCGCTTGAGAAGATATGATTTTACACGCAAAGGACACAATATTAGAAAACATTGCACAACGCATGATATTGCAGTTTCTGTATAAATCCTATTTGTCATTGATATAACATTTTTAGAAGGTTGTTGCCAGAGTGAGAGTAGGTATTTATTTGAAACATAATTTTATTTGAGAATTTTGATAATAATTATTTAGTAATTGAAGAAGATAATATTAACATAACCTAAATGAAACATGAAACCGAAAAAAACAACAGAAAATAAAAAGATATCAGTTACATCTGGGACTCGAACCCAGGAACTCTGTCTTTCCGGAACAACCGCTTTACCAACATAGCGAATGAGACCAGTTAGATTTATGCCATCTTCATCGATATCATATTTCAATTTCAAGGTTTTATCAATATCATTCTGTATTTTTTAATCCCATATTATTGGCAGCTATCTTTATGATGATTACAAAGTTCTTCACGAACGCAATTGCAACCTAAATAGTGTCTTGGATAAACATGCGATTTTTTTTAATTTATATCAGACATCTATTGACTTTTTACTAAAATGCTGAAGAATATATATATATATATATATATATATTTTTTTTTTAATTATTTTATTTAAGTTTATAAACCTCATTGTTATATTTAATCATTGAAGAAGATAATATTAACATAGCCTAAATTCATATGGCAGATTATTTCAGGTTTTAGGGCCTGACACGCTGAAAGCACGCTCACCAAAACTAGTATCCGTTGTGTGCTTTGGTTCCTTCAGCCTTCCGATAGCCAATGACGTCGCTGATATAACAGTTGACTGTCGTGTTTATATAAATATCGAATTGTCATGTTTTATATAAATATCGAATTCACCAATATTGTATGTGGGTAGGTACTGAAAAACCTCAACTCTTGTTCAGTCATATCATCTCTTTCTGGACTTAGCAACCATTGCTGTTGTACTATCAATATAGTTCTATGAACTAAGGTCAACACCATCATAAAAAATGTTAGTCGTAAAATTATTTGTAGTCGTGAAGGGAATAATAATTTCTGTCGAACATAGTTGTTACAATTTTTTTAGAACGAGTGTGTCGTTAAACCTATATTTCAACTAGATATTTATTTAATTAATTATTTACTTTTTTTTTGGGAAAATTAACAGCAAATCCATAATTTTCATATATATAACAATATAAACAATAAATTAGGCCAATTATAAATTTTCCTCTGCTGATGATAAATACTATGAATAAAGTGTGACAATGTACAGTTTTTCATCAATTAGCTTAAACAATGTCAGTCGGGGGAGGGGAGGGTGGATGGGACCATAGGAGTGGGATAAAGGTAAAAAGATGGTTTAAGTTAACTGGTTTGAGAGTGCTCGCATTATGGGTTTTAATTTAATATCACGTGTAGTTGAGTTGAAAATGTCAATATGGTAATAATTTAAGTTAAACGAGTGTGTAGATCTGTGGATAAACGAGTTTTGTTTGAAATTGGTTTAATACATAATGTAGATTATATCAGGGTTAGACTAATGATATTATAGAATTGTAAACTGAACGAATATAGCCATTATAACTGAGTAATAGGAAATCTGGGGAATAAACTGATTATTATTATAATTAAAAATAAAATAATAATCAGTTTATTCACTTTCATTTGTTTCGCTACTACCGTAGCTTCTTCAGGGCAGTATACTGCTAAACTATGAACTAAGATACACATGAGTTATTGATTGATAAAAACAGGCGAGTGAAGGGTGGATGGGGGAGCAGGTACCGGACCGGGAAGGGTGTGTGCTTTGTTGATTGGGAATACTTTCAGAATGGGACTTTTATTTAAATTTATTTGATAATTAATGAATGATTATTATTGTTATTGGCTTTCCTCATTGTTAATGCTTCTAAGTTATCTAGTATAATTCCTATTCCATTGTTATTTAGTAAAATAGTGCCTGTGTTTTTATTGAATGTATGGTCTGTTTCTAGGAGATGGTAGGCACGATGAAAAAAAAATATTATCAGTACTTTCATTTCACTCGGAAAAATCTTTTGTTTTACCTGTTGATGGTTATCTTTAGATGTAAGAATAACAAATAATAAACTTTACTCCGAGCACAACTCGCTCTAATAATGCTATCAGAAACATGGTCATTGTTTTTGTTGTAATTTAATATGATTAATCCCCTTGCAGACCGCAAGACTAATTTTACTATTCTGTTCTAATTGAAATCTGCAATTAAATTAGTCAGATCGGATAACGTCAAAATAAATCATTTTTAATTCACCAAAAAAATTAATTAGTAAGTATTCGAACATACTATATATAATTATTTCTTCCAAAGATTGGAATTCACTTTGTGGCGTCATTATTAATAAATGAATTAAAAATTACTCTGCAATCAACGCTTTATTAATATATACATATGGTATGTTTTGAAAGCGACGCTTTACTCATCAAGAGTATACAGAATACTAAAAAATAGTAATGTTAAGTATAGACAAATGATAAACATAGAAAACAATAATGTGAGAATAGACAAATTATAAACATAAACAAAAATTGATTAAAGTATGTAATTAATCAAAAATGTTAATAAAAAATTATTATGAAATACTGAATAACAAATTTATATTAGAAATTAAAAAATAAATTATTTTTATTATTAATATTAATATGAAAATAAATTCAAGATACTATGATAAAAAATATATTTGAATATTAATTACATTTAATTCACTATTAACAGTTTTTCTGATTACTATAATTTCAAATTTGTCTAATTTTAAACCGGTTGAATTATGTAAATATTTTAAACCTTTATTTATATCAAAAGAATAATTGGTTTCCATAATATGGTAAATTCAAAGTAACAATTAATTCATTCATTTTTATTGTATATTATTAAAAAAAATATCTTGCATACAAATTAGCTACCATGCGGGTAAAGAGGAATATGACTATTATATTTATTTAATGAAAAAAAAAATATATATATATTAATGAAACTTTTAGATAATTAGTTATATATTACAGTTCTGAGTATAACATTTTGTAGTTTCAAATAATACCCTTTAGAAAACATGAATTTACCATAGAGCCGAAATCAGTCGGTGGCAGCCATAATTTTGTCGTATATATTATAATGACATATTCATAAATACGAAATGAGTAAGTATCATTGTAAATATTTTTTTTTTGTTTAATTCCAGAAAATTAAAATTACGTAATCAGTTATTTAATGGTTAATAAAATTTAAGTTTGGCTACCACTTCATTGGTTCCAAGACAATTCAACACACGTATTAATCGGGACACTTTCTAAAGGTGATATAGTAATTAAAAATACGATAAAAAAAACTAGCATGAAAACCTAATCTTACCTAACCTAATTAACTTGTTTCCATATTTGTTCATACACTTATTTTTATTAAAAAAATACATAATTATGTGAATTAGGTTAGGTTAGATTTTAAAGATAGTCTTTATTTTGTATTTTAAATAAATTTTATAAAGTGTACTGATCTATACGTGTGCTGAATTATCCGGTCACCACTTTATTGTATCTCAAAAAATAAGACACCAATTCTTGTACAACTACGAGTAATTGATTTGTTACTGTTTAAATTATTTACCTCATATTTTTCGTCAACCTGTGTTTCATCGCGGCTTACTGTTTGGATAAAACTGTTGAAGTTAGTTACTTGTTTAATGGTTAAACCCAAATGTTCTTTTGATATCATTTGGATTTGATGTCTATTGACTTTGAAACTTGGTGAACCGTAGACATTTTATGTTAATGATCAATAAACTAATACTTCGCACCCATTTCCAAGAAAATACCACATGGAAAACACTTAAATGTTAACCTTCATAATAAATATGTAACATTTGGATCTAAGACATTATTATCGAATGCATGTTCTCGTATTATAATACATAGCTATCACGTGTGTTGATTTGTTTATTCGCATGATCTTTGTTTACTACTTGTTTAAATATTTCCTCTGGCTAATTTATAAAGTAATGTGTTAATTTTTCTGACGCATTCACAGTTCTTAGTAATAAGTCAATGCCTTAGTCTGCAGGTAAGGTTGATTTGAACGATGCATCGGCATTAAGACGATAATAATGCCAATGAATGAAAATTAATTTATTCAACCTGGTAGCTTCATGGAATATTATATGGTTACAGAGAAGATTAAAGGTTATGTATTACGATGGCGGTCATAATTAATGGCGCCATGTGTACTTCTGAAAACGATTATATTACCATGGAAACATCAATATTCTGCCATGGGACGCATTTTTAACTGGGTATTTTTTTTTTTACAAATATTTCCTGGTTACGAATAACCTGACAATATTTGAAAATCTCCTACTACCATCACATTAAGCGGAAGATGTTGCTTGTGTCGTAATGGAGGACTTAGCCGGCCGAAGAATTGACCCAAACACGATGCCAACTCAGCCACTGACCGGTCTATTTCCGGTATAATTTGTTCAGACTAGAAACCATAATAAAGGAGTGTTAAAAAATAATATATTGTCATGATTCTACTTAAAAAATTGAATAACAACCAATACGTTTCTAAAATACGTGAAAAAACGAGGATTTTTTAAAAAAATTAACCTCCTGTAATATTCCTAAAAATTAAATCATAATAGCGTGTTTGTACTTAATTTATTTTTTTCATCTTATTATTCCTTAAATTTAATCGTAACAAGGTACCTACCTTTGATTTCGTATGTTACTTTATGTGTATTTTTTATTATAATTTGATTTTAATGTAGTGTATATATGCATCTATAAAAGTATATAAAAATATTTTTAATGCAAGCAACGCATCTGCGCAAAAAATATACCTTTATACGGATGAATGCAATAAAGAAATTGTGGTGTTTAATTTCAATTATTCACTTATTATTATTTTCTAAATGGCCTGCAGAAGGAACTAAGACAATGTAACAATATTACCTATGTGTACCTACCTACCAAAACATCATCGGGCTATTATGGAACTGCCAAAACGAGTTAAATTGATAACTCATGTGAATGCCACATTGTTGTATGCCATTAATTAAATAAAACCCTAGAAGTATCCTAGCTAAATCTACGAAATACCTCCCCTGATGAAGAACCGATTGTGTCGATACTTGTTAACCCTTTTATGAAATAGTTAGTTCCCTAACAATCACATATTTTTTAGCAGTCAAAAAAGGGCAAAATAAATCAATTGTAACCGTACTAACATTTCAAGCCTTTGCAACTATTATTTGATACTTGAACGCACGCCTCTCCGAGCGTGTTAATTAAAAACGGTTATAAAAAGTTGTTTCCTTAATGAAGAGTTGGATTTTTTCTTAGGGTAGGTCCACAGTGTTATTAAATAACGAGTAATGAATTTGATACGCAGACGGCCTTTTTTTCTAAAAAACCACGACAGTAATATTTCAAAGGTCAATTTATTGACACATGAAAACATCAGACAAAATCGAGATGCAAAAATACAGCAGCCAGATATAATTACACCGAGAAGGTCAAAAGTGGAAAAACTAATTTATATATGCGCTTTACTTCACCGTTGAAAAAGTTCCTAATTGCTGAAAAAAAAAAAATTATAATATTTAAAAAGAGATCATTGGTGGAACTCACATGCGACTGCGACAAAATATTTGGGTCAATTTTGATTGAATTGGCCTTTTTTTATAAATGTTATTATTTCATGTGAATTATTATGTAATACTTTAGTTCTGGCATGGATAGTTCAATTCAATCAAAGTTTTTTAACAATGTTTGTTTATACTAATCATCAAAATTCCGAGGGTAAAAATTTAGATTGAAGGAGGAATGCCTTGACGCGTAGTTAAATTAATATTTGGAATATTGGCCATCAGCTCCTAAAAAAGTTTTACTAACTAACGATCACGTCGTTTTACTGCATGGAATAGGCAGAGAGGATAGACTGATAAATAACTCTGTCTTGGCAGGCACTCCTTGCTTCATTCACATTTCTACATCGTCTCAAACATACTGCCGGCATAAGAAATAGTCACGTATATGCAATTTTAGATATGTTTACATTATTGTTTCCATTGCGTTTTTTTTGATTTCTTGATGGTTTTAATCGAAAACAACCTATCAATTGAAATAAATGACTTTATCGATAAATTGGGTATACACAATTGGTCAGAGAGGTAATTTTTTATTTGTTTACACATGCACGGTACATTTTATTACAAATGTTGGTATAATAAAATTTACATCGTTAAAGTACCTATTACGTATGTCTGTACAATATCTTATTCATTTTTGTCTGGAGTGAGAATGCTTATTAACCAGTTAATGCATATGTGACTAATATTAATGAAAAGAAAGATAGCGTGTGGAGAGATGATGTGGAGAAGTTATGAAATCAGGAAACGTAATTGACTATGAATAAAAACAAAAAAATAAGTGTATTTAAGTGATTTATAATAAGTCATTTATATGACGCTAAGAGAATTTAATAAATTTATTTTGAATGTTAGTAAAGAATCATGGAAAATGTCAGTCTATTAATTTTTCGTAGTGTGTATATGTTGTGATCGCGCGAGAAATTGATGAGTTCTTTGCTGCATTGGTGTCGTTCGCTTCTACATGAAGTATAGTGTGCCTAGTACGCCTCGTAGGAACAATTAAAGCAACGAGGGATATCAATTCGGGACTAGCAATGAAAACACTAATGTGAAATACGTCAAAATTGCATTTACATGACTAAAAAATATTGGTTTCTCTGTAAAGATTGTACATGTATGTGACTTAAGTATAAGTATATAAATAATAAGTATAAAGCATTTTATATAGATAGTATATAAGTATAATGCATATTATAACACAAGTATAACGTCACGGTGTTCACAGTCCTCCTTACTAGGGTTTCCTGGAGCGCTGTTCTGGTTCTTTTTAAGGAAGATTCCTTATCCATTTCCTTAGGCTTAAAAACTTCTTGCTTAACTGCCGTTCTGGTTCTCTCGGGTGACAGCTATCAGCTGTCATTCAACGAATGACATTCATTAAAAATTTTAATATTCGCATATTTTTAACAGGAGAAAAACTCAATATTAAATAAGTTACCAATTACGTTATTATTTCCTATAAACATAATTAGTTTTTTAACTTTATAAAGGTATTGATATTTTCAACAATTCACAACAGGCACGGTATAGAGGAGAGTCGTTATGGCCGGCCGAGTCCAATAAATCCGATTCCGAAAGCGGTGGACTCACTCCGAGTTCGCTAATCCGGATTCACTCGTTCCAAACTCTCACTTAAGAACTGAACGGCAAAGGTTTTGGATTGGAGTCGGAAATGAAAAGCGTCCCTATTCAATAGTGTAATATGAACGATTTTTGCTTCCAAGACGGCGGACCTGTGCGGACCGAAAGGAAAGAAGACCGAGTGCGAGGACTAGAGTCCGTGTGGCTAAACTCGGAATTGGAACCGAGTTCGTAAAATAAGTGGAATTATCCGCTTCTTCAGTCGGCGTAGATTAACCACGACGGAAAATGTCACTTTTAGAACTAGCGACAAATAAAGGTCATTATTATCTCGTGAGGTAGGAATCTTTTTTACAAAACGTAATTCTTCGTTAAAAGGCTTATTTATGCTATTTAAAAATGGCATAAATAAGCCTTATGGTCGAGGGGTAAGGCTCTCGACTACAAATCCGAAGATCGCGGGTTCAAATCCCGGCGTGCGCAAGTAAATTTTATTTAATTAATTTGTGCTGTTTTACAATTAATTTATTTAAATTAAAATATAGTATATTTGCGCACGTTCCAGAGTGGAGGATACTTTCAGTATCGCCCTGGTGAAAGACCACAATTCAGAATTGAAACGTTGCTTGAAATGGCTTTTAGCCGTGTTTGGTGAGCAGATCTGAATAGCCAGATATTTCCCCCCACCTTCCACCTCCCCTTCTCCTTCCCCTCCCTAATACCTTCAGCCTCACAACATTCCCCAATTAGGGATGCCATAGTCTCACTGACTCCAGACGGTCGGGAGCAGTTGGGACTCTTGTGCGGTATTCATATAAAAAAAATAATTTAAAAAAAATTGTTTTTAAAAGTGTTGGTTCAATATCTTGTGTCACTTGAAGATATTTCATAAATTTGGGTTTTCTAATAATCTCTTAACAATCTATTTAGGATATTTTTACTATGTCTCACCGAAATTCCGCAGTTAATCGAGAAGTCTTTAAGCCTAAAGAAAGGATAAGGAATCTTCCTTAAAAATAACGGGAATAGCGCTCCTGTTCTGAGGCGGCCTGCACTTAAATTGTATTTATAGTGTTTGCAAGTTCATTATCATCAGTTATGTCTGTTTTGACTTTAGTTTAAATATTTCGTTCGACTGGACAACCCATACATACCTAAATGAACTTCAAGACAAACACTAACATTCTACATATGTATATCCCGTTTCAACTACAGTTTGCATTCCCCAATTTAACCCTTACACAGTCTTGGTATCAAATATTTAGATGATATGAATGTATTTGACAATACTCTAAATTTGGCATATTTCAAAAAAAGTATGAACGAATTATTTCTACACAGTTTATAAATTATTGTTAATTACGTTTTTTTACATTATTTACTTACTTGTTATTAATGTTAATATTGACTTTATGGATATTGTATTATTTATTTTTTCTATTACTTTATATTCCTGTGTATTTTAGCTTTGGTGCAGCTTTTTTTTCTTATTTGTATTGTAATTAACTTTTTTGCATATTTTCTTTTTTTTGTGTCATTTAAAAGTAATGCACTTGTATTTAAAAGTCTTCTGTAATAAAAATAAATAAATAAACTTGTTGACAAAACTTGGCAACAAAGTACGTAGTACGTATACCTGCATTTTTATTAATCCTGTGAACTAAATAGTTTTCAAGAACCTGCTAAACCTGTTATTACTTTTACCTACCGGTAATAATTTGTTTGACAATTTTCTGAAATCGTTTGCAAAAATGCCAATTCAAATAAGCGTATTAAATAATAGCAAGCATAGGTACCCGGAAGTGGAGCGATACAACGTTCTGTATAGAACTATTTTATGAGGTGCATGATTTATCGTCTAATGATGTCCATTACAGATTATGTTAAATAGATATTTTAATATTTCTTAGTATTGACTTTGCGATAATTATCATAAAATAACATTTACATAATTCAATGATGGCTTAAATCATATACAAAGACACTATTTTATTACGATAAAAAAAATGAAATCATTTGCATAATTGACAATAACTCTTGAAATATGCATTTTATATATATTTTTAACCATTTTTTATGGCATGGAATATATGTTTTTTTAAATTTAGTAAATAAAATTTGAAATCTGCTTTGAACAAACAATAAGAAATTTCCATTTAAAAAAAAAAATCTCCAATTTAGTTTTTATCGTTAAAATAATTTCAATGTTTCAAATCCGGTTAAAATGCACGAAATCTATGGCCGGTCGGTTTTGAGGTTAAAATTTCGAATGTCAAAACAAGGATGAGTTTTACCGTACATAATTATATATTCTATTCATAGGAAACCACAACCCACATATAATAAAATATGTACCTTATTAGAAATAGTAACTACAAAATTAATAATAATATTTACCGACAATAACATAGTCATAATTTCCGCGTTGACAATAGATTTGCCGGTCAATGTATCACATTGCGTTAGATATTTTTTTTTTATCTTGAACAATAATTGTAGATCTTAACGAAAATTACTTTAAGTTTTCATTAAAAATAAATAATATGATGTTTATAAAACAACAAAATTCACATGTGAAAATAAAATCTCAAAAACAAACCAGAATACGAGCGAACAAAGCCCCGTGACGTCAGATGTCGAGAATGCAATGTTGCCAACAGAAATTAACGATTTACATATTCCACGTTTAATTATATATAATAAAACTTATACATTCAGAATCGCCGTTCACTAAATAATATTTTTTACTGAAATTCCGTAAAGGCTGTTTGAATATTTAATTTATTTATTCATTTTCGGGAAAGTGACATTCTTCTTCTTCCATTTTGTACAATATTTTCTACTTTTGTATACCAAAAATTAAATCAATTACGGATTTCCTTCTTGATACTTTATATCTAGTAAGACAATATATAATAAGAATAATAAGTGTATAATTAAATAATATTAAACAAAAATCTCTCATGCAAGTGTAATAAAAAAATTATATTATGGAGTTCTTATTCAGGTTGAAATTGAAGATATATTAAGACAAGTATATATATAGTAATCATGTAATAATAAGACAGTATATAAAATAAATTAAGTTCTTGACAGAATTATGAAAAATACAATTTTTTTTTTTATTAAAAAAAAAAGACAAAGAAAACATTTTAAATAAATCGACGGTACATAAATTAATTACTAACGATTGCAACTATTTTAACATAGGAAAGAGTCCTTGAAATTTCAGTATTAGAGTTAAGGAACACCTAAGGTGTTAAATAATTCAGAAATATTATTCAGAATTTGCCAATCATATTTTAGAAACCAATCATTCTTTTGACATAAATAAAAGTTTTAAAATTTTACATTCAAGTACAACCTGTTTACAATTAAACAAATTTTAAATTTTAGAACTAAGGAAAAGCGTTAATAGTGAATTAAATATAATTAATAATAAAAAAAAATTTTGATATTATTTTCATATCAATATCAATAATAAGAATAATTTATTTTTTTATTTCCTAATGTAAATTTGTTATTCAATGTTGTACAAAATTTTTTATTAATTATTTCCTACTGTAAGTAATTTTTGTGTTTATAATTTGTGTATTCTTACATTATTGTGTTCTACGTTTAACATTTGTCTATACTTAAAATTATTATTTTTTAGTATTTTGCATATTCCTAATGAAGAAAGCATCGCCTTCGCAACAAGTTGATATATGTATATTAATAAAGTGGTGAATACAAAGTAATTTTTAATTAATTTAATAATTAACTATTATGCTTAGTTGTAGTAGTTCTGATATTTCTTAAAGCAACATTTTGTCTAGTATTTGTTCCGAATTGGCCAGTTGCTGGACAAAATGTACATCGAATTAAAGTGAATCGACATGTATTGTACTCAGGAAGGTGACTAGTTATCCTGTCACTACTGTTCCTGTCATCACTGTCTTGGCATGCTTAACTTAGGAATAACGTAAATTTTTTTACACAATCTTTGTTGAAGTAAATGTAAAAAAAACGTTTATCGTTATATTTAGAGCATAGTAATACGATTAAATTGGCTTGCAAGAATACATTGGAATGATTAAATGTTATGTTCAGTTAAATCACAGATGTATGTATGTATTTGATTTGATGTCAATTTATTGAACCATACGGTTATTAACAATAAAGACTTATAGTAATAGCAGTGTATTTTAATATCCAATTATTATCATTTATGATTTACCTGTGCAGTCAAGTGCAACAATAAATCGATTACATTACCACAATCCTAAAGATCAACTTATCTCTTATTTCTTATAAGTTTCATTACAAAATATTTAAAGAGAGGGTATTATTGGTCGTGTATTTATACCTTATCAGAAAATATGAGTTCTTGTGTCTGATAAGGGAGCCACGATTCTTAAATTGGTAGGTACATAAGATTTCATTTACTTCTATTTGTGTGTTTTGTATGAAATATTTACTTATGTAAGTTTTTTTTTAAGGAGAGTTTAATTTTATTTATTTGTCCTGATTGGTCATTAATACAGCGCATTTCAACGGGGAGGTTATTGTTATTTTATATGGTTTCATAAATATAACGGTTTTGCATTTGAGTTGTTTTAAAATTAGGTGTTATAAATTGATTTCCATTTCTGATAAGTTTGTAATGTTACTTATTTTTTAAAAGACTTTTCTCTTTTATCTATATCTTAAGATTAATATACTTTATAATGGCGTTGGCACTTGGCTTTGCCCGTGTTAGAAATCTAGTTATGACGTATTGCTTTTGGCTTGCTACTGCTTTATAAAAGTATTTTTTCATCTGTTCGCACATATGTTTGGTGCTTTAGAAATTGAGATACTCTACTGGTACGCAAATTAAGAATAATTTCACTCAGCTAATTTTTGTAATTATAAGCGAAAATTCATATTACTTCCTATTCGTAGAAGTTGAGTTGGTAACCATAAAATATGTAGCAAAATAATATGAAATATAGGTAGTAGTATGGATATCAATAGGAATACTTTGAATTCCAGGAAATTCAACATTTTTTCAATATAGGTAATTTTTTATGTGTTTTTATTATGGGTAATTTTATTAATAATATTTTTCAATATAGGTAATTTTTTATGTGTTTTTATTATGGGTAATTTTATTAATAATATTTTTCAATATAGGTAATTTTTTATGTGTTTTCAATATAGGTAATTTTTTATGTGTTTTTAATACGTTGTACTAAAAAAAATAACAATTGATTCTTTGAGAAGGCAAACAACGTACAATCGGATATTTTACAAAAAGCTTTATAATGTTTCCGCAATAATAACCTCTATCTCCGGATCTTGTTCTTATTCAATAAAATCGTTAATCGTTAATCGTTAATAATGGATATTATGTATTATTTTTGGGTATAAAGTTAGTTCCTGTTTGTAATGACGACAATATAAGACAACGAAATTTACAACGTTTTGTTTGATAACTTGATAGTAGCCGAGGGCCTAAATTAAGAAATGCCAGTTGAACGTTAAATTTGTTGCAATATTCAAAAAATTGTGCCAGAGGCGAGCCAGTAAAAGAGTAACCTGTGAAAGAATTTCTTTTTTAATCCAAAAAAATATCTCTTATCATTAAGTATATTTTTTATCATTTAAGTTATTATTTTTGTCATTTAAGTAGTTTACTAAAAACGAGCTAAGGAATCTATAGGTAAAGTCTGTCGAGTACGCCCTGTATTCAATTTTATATTAAAATAAAAATTGAAAAAAAATCATAAATGATTGCGCTTTTTTCACTTCACATATTTAAAAACCTATTTTTTACGACGTTTCTAATTCATTGCAGAGAAGTCATTATGTGAAAATATATATGTAATTTTTTTACTGGTATTAGGTAAATTTTAATAAAAATTGAAAAAGCATCTAGGTTTAGGTACATATCTACCCAAATTAAGCTTTCAAACAATGCATTAAATACAACTTTTTTTTTAATGGTGTTTGATTTTTTTTATTAATTTTATCTATACATATATATATATATTAAAATCAATGTAAGTTTGTTTGTTTCTTTATCGTCAATGTTCTATCTAAAATCAATGGACCGGTTTCGCAGAAAATAGAACAGTTTGTTCTTATTAGTGCCGGGAAGGTTTAGAAAGTAGTTTGAATGAAAGCCAATATGTTAAACTGTTGCTATAACATTTTAAAATTATTATGAAAAACATTAAACCCGCCATGTTTTATTTAAGTTTATAAAGGTAAGCTACAGATTGCATATTCAAAAGAATAAGGTTTTTTTGTTAGAATATTTAAAAAATGGAAAACATGAGCAGGTACCTAGTTAAGAACTTTATGTTTTAGATATATTTTGAAAAAATAAACCTTTGGAATGAAATAAAATATTCATATAAATGTTTCTTTATTTGGAGATAGTTACTTTCGCTGTCAAATCAATTATGGCACCCTGGTGACAAGCAAGAATTCACAACTTTATAAATTTATTCCAAATCCCGAGCAAGGACGGGTACACATAACCTAGTTGAAAATAAATATTGCTAACTAAGAAGACTTTAAAATTGGCTGCCAAATATCAATGTTTTATCGATAAAGATTTTAGAAGCTTGACATCTATTGATTTTAGTATTTAAAATATCTGTGTATTAATCGTCCATAAATATTTTAGGAGTTTGACATATATTCACGGCAAAACTAAAAATATAAATGTATTGTCCATAAAGATGTTTTGAGTTTGACATATATTGACGGTAAAATAGAAAATGAATGCATTCGCCAAATAAAAAAATATCTTTATAAATATACCGAAACTGTGATAAATAAAAAGAGGAAGTTATTTCGTAATTTTGATTTGTCTCTAAGCTCACAGTTACAATATCAAAGAAGAAAATGAAATCTGATGATTTTTACGTAAAACTCAGATAAAAATTTACCTTTGTGGAATTAATTAATATTGAAGACACCATTATACTTATCGGTATTCATTAGGGTAAAACGCGGAAAGAAGCCACACATTTTGAAAGAGTGGCATTGAAAAATCAGTGATTCAAATTATGTTTTTTATTTTTTTTTTATTAAATGTTGTTATGTAACCAAAGGATGGCCCTTAGATGAGTTCTAGCTACTCGTCTTAACAAATAGACTAGGCAAGCAATCGCATCATTTCCCTCCATTATTAACATATCAGGCAATTCTAGCGCCCAAATTAAACCAATCAGTTCATAAATTAACAAAGCAGGAGCAAGCGACGCTAGCGCCTCGGCAGCTTAGCGGCCGCTCCTCGCTGCCCTTGAAACGCACTTCCCGCCTGGAGCTCAAGGAGTCAACTGCGTCTCTGAAAAGAGGCGGCCATTTTGTGTTACTAGTTTTTTACGGCCAAGTACTATGCATGCGAATTGAAACCCGAAGCAAGACGTGCCACTTGCTGCCAAAGCACTCAACATGGTGCCTTATTAAATTCAGTGCAGAGATGTCCAGCCCAGGCGTCATTGCCAACAAACTCCTGCCGCCCGACCAGATCACCCCATGTAAGCTGATTTTGCTTCTCCCCCTAATGTGTTGTTCAAGCCCTTGTTACATTTGCATTACCCGGTTAGAGATTTGAATCAGAAAGAGAGAAATTTTACGATAGAATCATGTCTAGAATAGGACCTTTTTACTAACTACTCGATTGTTCTTAACCTACAATATTTGTGTGACCTTCCAATAAACTCTGAGTATGAAAGCACTTTACTGTACTCATTTAACTTAGAATTATAGACGCCCTCAACCCAATTATAAGATTTCGATCGATCCACGACCCTGAACGATGAGAAGCTAATGCCCCTGCCGATCTGAGCTAAGCTAATGTCCGGAGCAGACTTCACATCTAAGAGGCCATCTCCAGGGTAAGTCCTGCCGATGTAATTGTCTCCCATAACTTCCCCTTGTAACCTAACCTTCCTCCTCTCCCTCACCTTCTTTTATAAAACTGGCTTTCCAACTTAGGGGCTTTCTTCCAACCTAACCTTCCCCATCCCCATCCCTTTCCCTCCTTTTTATAACATATTATACAACCAAAAACAACAGAAATAAAAATTCTCATACATAGAGTTTTAAAAAAACCCCCCTATCCGTTTTTTTTGTAAGAAAGTGCATGGGTGAGATCCCACGCTATTGAGGTGATATGTAATACACATTATTTTTTCTGGATGACAAATTTTTCGCTTAAATTTTCCCTCACACAATTGCACAATTGCACAGTACGGAAAATACGTTGTGCACGTCTCATAGAACCATTTTTGGCAAGAAGTACACTTGATCCAGTTTGCTTTATTTGTTGTTAGTAAATAATTTTCCGGGCATTAAACGCACACGTTGAAATCCGCTTCAATGCGTCTAGAAGAAGAATTTTGGTGAGAAGACCTGTTTAGGATTTGATGTTTTTTTCGTGCTTTGAGTTTTTTGGGCAAGTGAAGATAGTTGCTTTTTGTTTTCGTTTAACAGCTGATTTTGGCAGTGTCGGAATTGGAAGCGCCATCTCAAGAATTTTTGTTGGACTTTCTTTCTTCTGCACAATTGTAATCACAGATTGGGCAGTTCTAGATCCGCATGGTAAAACAAGAACTGCAGCTGGAGGAGCTGGTGTGAGTTTGTAGTTTCGATTATATCAGCTTTCGAAAATAAATGTTCTGAGATAATATTCCAGTTAAATGGAAAAATTCAATATTCTTTGAAGCCAGATGTTCCATTTCCAACTGTAGCTGCTTCCCCCCGAGCCATTCCTATTAAAGATCACACCCGATTTCTTCTAAGTGACCTAATTTTTTTTTTATTTACCTCCATGCCCCTTTTATGTAATATGTCTTTAAAATGTTGAAAAAAAACTATATCAAGAGTAAAAATTGTCACTTATTTTATCATATCGCTACTGCGCTTGTAATCGGCCCGAGTATGTCACTAACGTAAAATTTTGGCAATATTTTTCGGGTGAAATTTACATCAGCTCTCCGCGAACAAGACATACGCTATCGAAGCTGAACAAGTACTGTCTTGTTACACATCTACTACACGATGGGCCATCAGCTTGCTCACTACGGATGGCCCATCCGATAGAGGGTGTAGTGGCGTCGGATGGCTTATGACGCAGTGCGATAGCGTACGATGGTGTGGGATGGGCTCATTGTCGGTTTTTCGTCCGCTTATCAAAGGACAGTGGACCAGCAATAGTGGTGCCTCCTACACGTGGCGAAGTGCTCACTCTTAGTCTCCCCTTGAACGTGCTTCGGAAATGACGTCCTTGTTAGTAATATTTACGTAGCTTTGAACCATTTTTTAACCTAATGGTAGTAGTTTGGAAATGTGAAGAAACTATAAAATTCATCAAATTATTCCTTTGATGAATATATATGAAATCCCAAAGAAAAAAATAAACACTATATATGTAGTTTTGTTAATTGTATTCTCCAAATATTGTATTTAAATTATGTAAATAAATTACTTTTCAAATAAATATACGCTCATTGATTTCCTATGTTTATTGCGTTAAAATTATTGGAATAGAAAAAAAAACAAAACATAAATAACAAATTATAATTTTTTTTTTTTCATATTTTGAATATAGGAAAGTAATTTTATGATATTAGGTATCATATTATATCATAAAATTACATTTATATATCATTTGTTTATAATGTTATTGCCTAATATGCTAATAAAATCTAATCATCTCGTTTTTTAACCATATATGGTGCTGCAGCGGCATGTCCATCCCGAAGCACGTTGAAAGTAAAACTGAATGTCGCCATCGTGTAGTGGCGGTGCAAATATCGCCAGTCATCGCCAAGCCATCGCATCGGCCAGCTGATGGTCTATCTTATAGAGGGACCATTACGTTCATCGCCCGCACCAGTATGTGGCCTCTCTCCGCCCATGGCGTCTCTCCAGGTTTTATTCTGTATAAGTGTAGTAAATAAGTAGATGACAATTTATTATGAGGAAAAATAATATGGTTAATTATGTACGAGTAGTGCCGGTGCTTTATTGATACAATTTATTAGAATTATAATCATAATAAAAGATACTAGTAATTTATTTTCCCACGCGAACAAGATAAGTTAGGTGACAATACTTTTTATCGCTTTCATAGATGTATAATTTTCTTACGTCGAAGTAAATTCCACAGATGCCACTTTTTGTCTCTCAAAAAACGAATGAGTATTTCCCCACACACTATAATGACCTGGTTTGACCCAACTATCAGACCGTCTCATGAGGTATATTCCTTTATCTGGATTTTCCAAAAACATAACATTATTGTATTATCACATACATTAGTGAAATCTTTACTTTAGTTGCTTTTATATATGTATATATATATATATATATATATATATATAGACATGATGTGTACCCGGCCTTGGTCGGGATTATTATTATTTTTTTAATAAAATTATGAAGTTGTGAATTCTTGCTTGTCGTTTGGGTGCCATAATTGATTTGACAGCGAAAGTAACTATCTCTAAACAAAGATTGATTATAAAATTTTATTTCATTCCAAACATTTGTTTTTTTTCTAAATATATTTAAAAAATATAGTTCTTAAGTAGGTACCTACTTGAGTTTTCTATATTGAAAATATTCTACCCATACAAACCTTCTTCTTTTGAATATGTAATCTTTGGCCAACCCAATACAACATGGCGGGGTCAATATTAATCATACTAATTTTAAAACGTTATAGCAACTGTTTTATACATTGAATTTAATTTGAACTATCTTTAAACCTTTCCGGCAATAAAAAGAACAAACTGTGCTATTTTTAGCGAAATCAGTCAAGTATTTTTTTAGAAAATCGAGGATAGAAAGTCAAACAAACATTAATTTTTATTTATAGAGTGTACGGGACAGGTTCTGTAAACACCTGCCGCACGTTTCGAGAAAGAAGAAGTGGCCGGGCTATCCGATTCGACGCCTCAGGGAAGGGTAGGAGCTAGGTAGGGGCGCCTTGACTTTTGCTTGGAGTGGAATGACAGGATCCAGACCAGGAGACGGCCAGAGAGCGAAGAGAGAAGTCCAAGTCAGGCAGGAGATCCAGTCAAGAAGCAAACAGGCAGGTGAAGGAGAAATAGAGATGTCAATCCGATGGTCAGAAAACACTGACTTTTCAAGTTTTGTGATTTTGTCTCATACTTTCCTGCAGTTCCGTTCCGCAGTCGGCCGGGTTGGCACGGTGGCACTGGTTTGTTCCACTAGTTTTTTCACGGTACGCAGGGGGCAGAGAAAATATTGAATCGATTAAATAAAAAATCTGGTTATGTTTGGGCTTTGATTAAACCCTTCCGACTTCCCACCAGAATTTATTTCCAGAATTAAAAAAATATTTACATGTCAAAATTGCCAGCAAAATTGTGTGGTGGAACTTTGCCGCGGGATTATAATACAGTTTACATATAGATGATAAATACATTAACACCTTATGATTCCGCGAACACTAGTGAACAGGTTTGCAAAAATTGTTTATTAAAACCTGCAACTGTTTTTGCGAGAATCATTCACAAAAAATTATACTTATCAAAAATAGTCTAAATAGCCGGGAGTGTATGGAACGGCCTGACCAATCAGTGCCCGACCCAAGCCCCGAGATCAAGAGCAATATAAATTCTGCCAAAACTAAAATTAAATAAATAACTACGTCCGATGCATAGAGATTAAAGAAAAATAATCAAGACAGCGAATTCGGTCCCAGTATTGCAATCCTCTTATAGAACCCAATTGAAAGATCTTCATAGTAATAGCAAGAAAATGGTTTTGACAGTCAATTACTTTAATCTGAATAATTCTTGGTATTGTTGTTAGAATCGTATCTGACCTGACCATGTATAGTATATTATGTTGATCGGTGTATTGCTTGCATAATAAATCAACGGAACACCGTGCGTCATACAACCTATACCAAATAAGAAATAAACTCTGATACAGGTATACGATAGTGTCAGTATTTAGAACCCGCTCTTTCTTATGCTTGCTTAACTATTTCCGAGAATATCGGTGAACTTAGCCGGAAGTAAAGCGACCGGTTTTACAAATCAGCAATATTTATTAAAAAAACGTAAGCAATTTCAAAGGAATAATTAATTAATGCATTTGTTATTAATAATTTCCCTCGAGGCCTATGTCATCTTGGGGGATGTTGTGTGGAGAGTCTTTTAGAGGATAGGAAGGAGTGAACATGTTTTAGGAAGGAGGAAATACAGAGACCGGCTGAAAATACCGGTAGAAAAAGGACAGCATCCCCACCTGACGTCTTTGCTCCCAAGATATACAAGTGGGGCGCACTTGCGATTTCTATAGAGTTAGCAGTTGTGTACTATTATTTTTTCTTATTATTTTGCATCGGTCGATATTCTTAGTACTCGGCATTGGACATTGGACATTGTAAAATTTCATGGCCCCGCCACGTCTTTTTTCGACGATTAAATAAGATCCGAAAACAGTAATTCTCTATGAAATTTTGTAGGATAACTTATTAAAAATTATACACTCATTGTTCTTTATATAATCTCCGATATCATTGTACCACCTAATGCCACATTTAATAGTTACCTTTTTAATTTTTTTGTGCAATTTTCTTATGCTTGTAACTGTGACATGTAATTTTTGTTTATATTATATTCATACCGTTGATTTTAAAGAAATTAAAAAAATACCTTTTTCTCTCCCAGAATTTTTCCAGATAGACCACGAGGTCCCGAGTTCGAGTCCCAGCTGCTACCGTTATTTTTCTTTGCTGTGTTTTTTTGGTTTCATGCTTCATTCTGTTACCCACCAAGCTAGGCATATGCCCCTAATGTGGTAGTTAAACATAGTATTAATTAAAAAAGCAAATTTGTTACAAACGGAAAGATGCTTCGGTTGCCATTCCAAAGTGCCAATTTTCAAAGATTTATTTTCAATGCTACATGGAAACATCGTAACAATATATAATTATCATATGTTCAATCAATTTCCACGTCAGATTATAGATACATTGAGTAGAATAAAAAACAAAAGGCTCATTAGAATGCTAAAAAGAAGAAATAAGACATTTTTAAAATGGAGATACTTCTTTGTCATTTACAAGCGATTAATAAAAATGTTTTTTATGACATTCAGTATTGTTTAATTAATTGTTTACACCAGGCTGGTATCATCTTCGTAAAATAACGTTATCAAATTGCTACATTTACTTACTTTAAGAAACAAAACATCAATTATTAGAATTTAATTCTCTGCTCTGAAACTCAATTGCACTCAAGTAGACACCGCATAAGTAGGTTGGTAAGTACAAAGTAATTTAATCTAAATAAAATAATTTTATTGTTTAAACTTCATTTTTCATTAGCTCCCAGATGGTTACGCAGAAAAAACAATTCCATGTGTAAAAAATAATACTCCGGAAATCATGTCACTTCTAAAACACGTAATTAATTTGATGTATTGACATTTAAAAAGTTTAAATGTAACACTATGCTGCGTCAAAGTATCGATTACTATAAATCATTTCAACTTTTAAATTAATTGCAAAATATCACGTTTCTCGAGTCGCGAATTTTTTTATTCATACATTTTGAAGGTCGAAATTGCTAAGCCGTTGTATGATTGATTGATTTTTTTTGTAATTTTTCTTAATTTGTTACTATTTTTTTTTTAATTCGTTAGTACAGACTTGTGACCACAATGAATAAGCGGTTCAAAGCAGGTGTAAAAATATTAAAAATTAACATCATATTATTAGCTAAAAGTAGAGCAATCGTAATGAATGCTAGACCAATGTAAGTCTAATTTTAACGTTATGAAAGGAAAGAATAGATGAATTAGGCAAAAATAGCAATTGCATGGGGAAAGAAGTATGGGAAATAAGTCTGGGATATAAATAAACACGTACTTTGTCGATGACAAAAACACATGAAATTGTTATCGTACCTTCATGTATAAAATCTTTTTCATATCGGACTTAGTACAAATTTTTATTATGTTGAACAAGATTCACCCTTCAGAAAACATACAAACAAACAGGATTATTTCGTATGTATTTAAACTACGAAAGTTTTTTATGGGTCAGTGGTGTCAATAATAACAGAACTTGAATAGAACTTTCGCAAAACTTGAATATTATCTCTGATATTTTGATGAATACTTCAAGTTTCTTGAAACAACTCACACTTGATTTTTATAGACTAATCGACAAAACTCAAAAGGGCCTAAAAATACCATCACAATAACCCATACACACTTTTCTGATTATTTGACCGCCACTTGAGAAATACTCGTACATATAATTGCCTACTGCCTCGTGCTAAAATCATAAAAAATTGAACCATTTTAATGTCATAACCCTTAGATTTTTACAAAGTCCCTACCTACCCACCAATATTACAAGTATTAACGTGAAATGTGTCGTTTGTTAGCTACAGTGGTTTATAGTAT
The DNA here is from genome assembly GCA_022606495.2 of Halesus radiatus. Lineage (NCBI taxonomy): Eukaryota > Metazoa > Arthropoda > Insecta > Trichoptera > Limnephilidae > Halesus > Halesus radiatus. Next base: position 7,016 of record JAHDVE020008030.1, on the reverse strand, counting down.
GAATTTCTAGGTAAATCCGTGGTCAAAAGGTTTGATGATAATTCGTAAGATGTGCAAGAACTAGGTAATTCCCGGAATTACCGCAATAATAGTCTTTAGTTACATTATTTTATGGCATTGGCAATTTCTTCAGGAATTATTTATTTCGCCTAATGTAAGTGCTTGCAGGGACTCCCCTTACTTAGTGAGCTCGGGATGTTGTTTGTTAGTTTTGTCGCTTACTCATCTGTGGTCCTATGTCCCGGTCAAAAATAATTATTGTATCAGTCGATAGTTGCTTATAGTTTACTCTGTCAAAATTCAAAATACTTTTAAAAAGTCCCATCAAATAAATAATTGCCATCTTCTCCCACAGGATTTTTTTAAAAAAACTTTACCAAACATTATTAATCCGCATTAAAAAAACATGAAGGTTAGTGTTTATAAAAAACTTATACTGTACCCAATGGTTGTTTTTTTTTAAATTTTTTTTGGGAGTCACGGTGGGGGTGGAGACTTGACTAGGGATTAGTAAAGAGTGGGGGAACAGATAGAGATTAAGCGAGGGGTGTTAGGAAACATATTAAAAATGGGGCTGTAAAATAAGTCATTTTGATTGTTAATAACAGACTCATTATTATTAAGGGATTTCTAAATTATCCAATTGCTTACCTTTACTATTAATGTTAATAATTATTAAAACAAAGTTTTATTGTTTCATTTAACTATAATGTATAAACACAAAGTGACAGCTTCATGCAAAAGTACTAATTTATTTTATTCGTATTATTGTCTGTTGGTAGGAAGAAAAGCACCACGATGGAAGCCATTGTTAGAGGGGGAAATGGGGGAAAAGAGAGTTGGTGTATAGAAAAAAGTGCAACTCACCCTGAGATCAGATTAAGGACTGGTCCCTGCTCCAACATGGATTAGCTCAGCTTGGTACAACATAATGATTCTCTTTCTCAAAGTCAAATGGGTCGGCCGCAGCCTTAAAATTGGAGTGGGTATCTACTCTACTTAGTTGACGAAACGGCGTGCTTTCAACTCAGAATTTATGTGTAACAAAACATGGATATATAACTTATATGCGGGTTTCACCACAAAGGTGGCATCTACACTGTTCTAGACAATTATCTCTCTCTGAAGGAGCTCTAACCGGACAAGTTAATGGAGGAAGACATACATTTACAGCACATAATAAGAAGGAAGTTGATAGCGGCTTACATGAATAGCTGGTAGTCAGGCGACACCGTCGGCAAGCCGGAGTCTACGTGGCCAGCGTCCAAAATACGCAGGTATTAAACATTCCCACACTGATTTTAAAAATTAAGGAGACACCATGCCAGGTGTTTACAAGGGGTAGTTTGGTAACTATCTGCTATAGGCCCAAGCCCGTGTGCAGTTGATGTTTCCATGTCTGGAGTCAGATGATGCAATAATGAACGACTGCGTGCTCAAAAGAAGCATCCAGTTGATCGCTCTGTGTCTGATTTACGAGTGCGTAATGGCGGGGCTCGCTTAGCAGGACCAAGCCGTTCCACGCGGTCGGAAATTATCTGTTCCGCTTGACTCATTGGTTGATTAAAAAAAATGGCTGGCTGAAACTCACCGGATTGGTTGATTATGGTGATCTCCGGCGAGATGTACTGTTATTGGTTGTGGTGTAAAGATCTTCTATTCGTTACGTAACATGTCATGAAATGGATAATATGTATATTTGACAAAATTATACGCCTTTTTACTACTGACATCAATTTACACTGTTATTATATTTCTGAAGTACTTGTGCCTTGTGATGCAACTAATAGTTGAAACTAATAATGACAAGTTGCTTTAATGTTACTTAAAATTAACTTCAAATGTAGCTACCAACGGTTTAAACATTCCGTGTAGCGTAAGTTATAACATTTTACAGATTTACATCACAGTATAACTTATAATCGTCATTAATAATATACCATTATTTAAACCAAATAAGCTAACGGCAGATTTATTCTGAACAGAGACATGGTGAAACGATTGGAAACCTGGACTTACTTTTATTTTGTTGATATACTAGATTTACATCCATACACAACTATTTCTTTTCTCTTTGCTTATAAATGTGAAAAATATGTATATTATATTTTACCCGTAAATTAAATAATTTTTAAATTTTTATATACAGCATACTGGCCTGATGAAGCTACGGTTTTAGCGAAAACCGGTTGGCAAGATTTATATAGGAAAATAAAAATAAAATGTCACATCACCAAGTTACCACTTCATATCAAAAATACATATTTTTTACTTTAATATCTGAATATAATGACGCAGGAAAGAAGTATTTTTGCATAAACGGGTATAACAAGAATGAATTAAGCCTTTTCTGTATTGAATGGATATATTTTTTTAAATCGTCAGAGAATAAAAAACAGTCATTAAGATTTTCGGAATTTCTTTTTATTATGTTGTTTTTTTTTGTGTTTAATTCGTAGAACTCCATTTAATTTTATAAAAATTTAATACAAATTAAATTTAATAACATTATTATTAAGTTCTGCAAGTGCTGTTTCAGCGTTTAATGTCATTTTAAAACGGTTTGAAAATGGCCTTAAACGCCGAAACAGCTGTTACAATAATAAAAACTAAAAATACCTGCAGAACTTAATAACAAAATTATCAAATTCGATTTACATTAAATCTTTGTATTTTAAAAATATATGTAGATATTCGTATTCTTAATTTTACAAAAAAATATCCCCTTAACTCTAGAATGAGAAAAGAGACATATATTTCAATGGAGCCTGCTTAAAGGAAAACGCGGAACGGATGCGGAACGAGCACGTGCGTGAAACTGGACGGACACGAGTGGAACATCCGTTTACAGTTGATGTCGGCTTCACGAGAACGGGTCGTTTCGCCGAGTCGTTTTGTATAAATCGACTCGTATGCGGAACGAGCTACCGGCATCTGTCTTTTCTCTAAAGCCCACATTAACAAATCCCTTCCTATTGTCCCTCCTTAACACGCCTCACAACTTTGCCCGACCGGGTAGCGATATAGTTACCCTGTACGTTCTCTGTACATACAGGGGCGCACTTGTGAGGTGATATATAAAAAAAGAGACGCATATTTTACTCCCATTTTAAATTACCCGTTTTTCTCTTATCTTTGATTAATCTTTGTCGTTTTAGGTGATGCATAATTCGATCAGTCATAATAAGCCAATTTATTGATTAAATTGATCAAACATATATATATAATTCACTCGATTATTGTATCCGAGAAGTGGTGGTTCCTATCATATAATGAGATTTAAATTTTCTCATTGAAAAAAAAATTAACTTACCTATCTACGAGACAAATAATAATATTTTTATTCGAATCTACATCCAGGGGTTATGCAATAGAAGGTAGTCAATATAGTAATTATAGTACACAATAAAAATATAAAACACAAAAATAAACGAAAAAAATGAATATTATTCACACATAACATGAAAAGAAAAGGTTTTACTAGAGAAAAAATATATTAAAACAAAAATTAATAATAATAAGAAAGAGGATGTTCACATCATAGGTTCTTCTTATGGAGGTTTTTGAAAACTACTATGAAGACAAACATTGCTGAGGAAGGAAAGAATATCTCGGTGAAAAATTAGTGTGAAGTTGGACAGAATTAATTTCACTCCTCGCTTCAAAGATTTAAAAGATAGATTTACAGTTTGTAGCGAATATGTTATGCAAAGTGTAAAACTTAGATATTGTTGTATAATGTGAGCAAAACGTAATTTTTCGATGTAGATAAATACTCTTCTTATTGGTAAGTCTTTAATTATGAGTTAATCCGCTTTCCGAAGCCATTGAATTATGGAGTCGCATTTAATAAAACGGTAAGACCGAACTTAAAAATAAATGTGATAAAACTCTGTATTTAATTGATTTCGGCAATAAACATTAAAAAATCTGATGAAATCAATTCAGCAAAAAGGTTCCACGAAGAAGCAGAGAAAATATTTGTATAACAAAAGTCTATGGCTATTTCAATTTTAGTTGATACGAAGAAAAAACCAATTTAGCGATTCAGCAAAAATGATGATATAAAAAAAATCGTTCATAATGTTTTTAAATTACAAAACATATACACGGGTACACTTCTTAGAAATAAAAACTATTGGCTGGGATAAGTGAACAAACTGATATTTTATGCCCTTGTAATTTTTTACGATGTATAATCTTTTATTACTTCGATCGATATCCTTTGTCGATGCTTCGATCAGATTGTATCCTGTTGATATTATATTTGGCACTTACCTACTTTGTGTCATATTTGACTCCCTACCGTCATTTAAGTAAAATATTACTCGTAACATCAATGCGCAATAATAACTCTCCATTACATAGCACTATTCAGACTCATACGCATATACCCTCATACACACACACACACAAACATACACAGGCACAGGCACATACACTTATACAAAAAAAAATTCATATACTTTTTATCTTTACCATGTATCATTCATTCCCTAGCATTGCACTAACCCCGCACGGTAAGATGTATATAACCACTTGCTAGATATTATATATACCTATCCTTGTAATAATTTTCTAAAACCTTGTAATTTGTTCACCACTCATTTAATACATGCCCTGTTTACTTCTAAAATAAATAAAATAAGAGAAGGGAGGATTGTGCCTGAAAATGATAAACTATTTCAAAATGATGGAAGTTCTCTATTTTAAACTGCCACATTTATTTAACTATGATTGAGGCACATGACAATTTATTTGTTTTTAACGACTATACGAAGTTTATCATACATTTACAACGTCATAAATCAATAAGTAGCTTAACCCACAAATCTTTATTTTTCCAAATTGAATTTCAAATTATTCAGTGTTTAAAATATTTGTATAAAACCAAAGGAACAATAGATTTATGAGGGTTGGCTTACAGTGAACTCTTTTCTCATTTTAACATAATAGGTATGTATCACTTGTATCCTAGATGAGGTCCTTAACCCTAATCTTAAACCTATATACCCAATGGTGAAAATTGAGATAAATTACGTGTCCTGAATTTTAAGGCTTCCAGCAGGCAAAAAATATGAATTCAAGTCTCGCTTATTTTAACATTTCTCAAGGTTCGAGCACGAATGAAATATTGTCCAGTCAGTTCTAGACTAGTCTGCAATAAATTTTTAATTCATCACAATTTAAAAAAATATATTTTTATGGATTTCTAAGTCAATTATTTTTATGGTAAATAATGAAAAAATTGGAGTAAACCTTTTTTAAATTTTATATGATACCACACAAGAGTCCCATCTGCTCCCAACCGTCTGGAGCTAGTGAGACTATGACATCCCCTATAAGGCTGAAGATATTGAGGAGGGAATGATATGGGGAAGAAGAAACGTGGGGGAAGTACTTAACTATTTAGATGTGGTCACCAAACACGGCTAAAACCATTTGAAGCAACATTTCGATTCCGAATCGTGGTCTTTCACCAGGGTGATACTGATAGTATCTAACACTCTGGAACGTGCCGTAAATATACTTAATATTATTTGAATCAATAAATTGTGAAATAATTTAGTTTTATAAAATAAAATTTACTTGCGCCCGCCGGGATTTGAATCCGTGACAAGGATCGTAACAAGATCGGAGATCGTCAAAAGCCTGATCCAATTTACAAAACAATATATTACGTTTTAAATATTTCAGATAGGTCAAGCTTATTTCTTAGAATATAAGTAGGTACGAAAAAAAAACATATTCACCGAAGGATATTCCAGATCAGAAAGAAAAGATTCAGTTTGTTGGCTTAAGCATTCCTCATTCAATCGTTTAATTTTTAATCGAGGTACTTAAGTAAAGACAAGTAATTCGTATTAATTTTCATATTTCAATAATAACCTTCTATCATAAATACTGATATATATATTTTTGTCTAAAATTAGTTCTGATAGTTAGAATAATTAAATAAAGGTATCAATTATCCAAAGTCCGCCAAAACGCTCCAAATCTATGGCCGGTCGATTTAGATCAGTTTTGAAGTTAGAATGTCAAATGTCAAAAAAAGGATGAGCTTTACGTACATAATTATATATTCTATTCATAGTAAACCATAACTAAACATAAGTAATAAAATTATGTACCTTTTAAGGAACTTTAACTCAAAGAATAAAAAAAAGTATTTTACGGCATAAAACGCCAAACAACAGTACTGATCGTGCGAGCCAACATGCTCGCCAGGAGATTTAACGGGTTCAGTCCCCCGATATAGAAGCAATTATTCCAGACATACTGCATGAGCTTTTACACTAACGAACTATTCACCGTTTTAGCATTTTTGAGTTGCTCACTTCTACCTGTTATGACACTCCATGTTGAAATGAAATACTATGTTTGGTGATCAGATCTGAATAGCCAGGTATTGCCCCACCTTCCTCTCCCCCTTCTCCTTCCCCTCCCAAATGCCTTCAGTGCCACAACATTCCCCATTTGGGGATGCCATAGTCTCACCGGCTCCAGACGGTTGGGCGCAGTTGAGACTCTTGTGCGGTATTCATAAAAAAACTCAACTATTAGGGTATACCTGTAGTTTGCACGGTCTTGAATAGTGATTTGTGAGAAATTGTATTAAAAGCCTTGGCTAGATTTAATAATAGGGTGATGTTTTAATTTCTACCATTTATATTTCCAGAAATATGTTTTGTGAGTTACACTACCCCCCCCCCCTCCCCTTAAAAGTTTTCGGCTCTCTCCATAATTACTTAATTTATTTCTATCATTTATGTGATACCACTCAACAGAAATATTGATCTATAATTGTAAAATTGGTTTTTGGATCCATTTTTGTAAATTTGTATCTATATCTATACATTTTTAAGGTGGTCTGGGAAAAACCCGAAAGAATTTTTTTTTTTGAGAGTGCTTGGTAAAGGAGTTGCCATGTTGTGTTTAATAAGTGTTAGAACGTCATTTTCATTTTATTTCATTGCTGGCAACCCGGGCGTTTAGTGGGATAATATTTTAAATAT